>JAHHUM010002605.1:63210-158277 GCA_036173005.1 Crenichthys baileyi
TGTACTCCTGATTTTTAACATTTCTAATGGCACCATTATGTTTCATTAGACATCCAACAAAAACCTGGTTCCATTGCTGTAACTTTCTGACATTTTGTTGCAGTTCTATGAAATAAAAACGATTCAGGTATATACAGTGGTGGATTGGATAGATGTAGGTATTTACAAAGTCTAGAAATCTTCTCTCTTTTAGCTAATTAAAGCAAACTCAAATAGAAAAAACAGCAATTACACACTTTACAACCTCTAGATTCTGAGTGAAAATGTACTACCATTGATTTACCGCAAGAGGGCAGGCGTGTTTCTTTTTTTAACAACCACGTCAACAGCAGCTCAGATGGATTAAAATCACCAACAAATAAATAAACAAATAAATACATAAAACTGTTTTCCACCGAACATATTTAACATTTTCTTAATTCTCAAGGCTGTGTTTTTAATAAAGGATAAATAAGTATTCATATAGGTTTAATAATAAGCCTATTATGGATAAGTAAAACTGGAATATAATAAAAGAAGTACTTTGGAATTTGTAGTAGAGAGTCATTTTTGGTTTAATCTTAATTATTGAACATTTTAAACAATAGACCCCTGTTGACCATTAAGAAATACATACATTATTTCCCTCATTATGAATGTTTTAAACAGTCTTTTTTGTTTTTATTTCTTCCATAATATATGTGGTGCCTCGTGAGTATTTATGCTCCTTGAAATTTCTTATATTTTGCCATGCGCTAGAACACCAAAAAGTGGCAGTGGAAGGAAAATGAATCAGGATTGTATTTGTCAGATTAGATGGAGACTGAGTTTTTGTACAGTGTGTGAATGTGTAGTAGAGAAGCTGGTCAGAGTGGATGGGTTCAAAGCATCCATGTGTTTATATGTGCAAAGGTATAAATGCCTTTCTGATTTCCCTCATATTTTGGTTAATGAAACCTTGCATTACACTCATTCATTATTTGTAATATTTGTTAGGCTGTTTTATTCTGTTGCGCGTACTATGTAGGGCACTCCCACGCAAAGGATTACAGACTGTACAGCAGCAATCGGGGCAGAGGGGTCTTCTTTTGCTGCCAATTCAGAAATGTTCCTCTCCATTTTATTCATGTTTCAGCCTTTTTATATAATGCCGTCACTTTACCAATTTGCCATTTAGGCTTCAACACAATTCACTATTATTACTGCAATGTTTCTATTTTGTAAAATAAAATAGAAAGAAATCTTCATTGGTATTCACTGTAGACTGTGTGAGATCATGTTATTTGTTACACCAATGTTGCACCAACAGAAGCAACAGATGTTGTAATTTACTGACTGCTGTTTTAAACGGCTTAAATTGTCCCTAAAATGGGTACAGAGGAGCTTTGCCTTCAACTGTTGGACTGTCCTCCTTCTGACAAAGACCATCTGGTTGGTCCTCCACAGACAGACACATGTCCCAACAACCGCCCAGCAGGACAATCTGCTGTACCCAGCATTAAAATGAGCTTATCTGTGTCAGAAAGACAGTATAAGGGGGTAAATGTGTTCCCGCTTGAAATCTCAGTGGTATTGAGGTCTGTTTGAAATGGACCCTAGAGATTAAATTATGATTACACAGCAGAAATGTTTTAAAGGAGATTTCTTTTAAACCAATAGAGCCGGTCCGGAGGACCTCCAACCACATCCAGCCACTGCAGCTCGGTTAATATGTTGTTTATTTTTTCTATGTTTAAATGTAGTGCGAATTTCAGGTGCTCCTTTAGAACTGGTACCACTCCACCTTTTAAGCAGAACCTTAGACGTTCATGCTAACCAGATCATGTAAATTTCTATCGAACCATCATGTGAAGCCTTGCAGAGTTCTGCTTACAGACCAATATTGGCGCTCTGTTGCAAATACCCCCTCCTGGACAGATTATAAACAAATTTAACATCTTTTGAGGAATGCATCGAACATGCAACCAAAAAAAACAATGTTGCCAGAAGTGGGATTGGAACCCACGCCTCCAGGGCAGACTGCAACCTGAACGCAGCGCCTTAGACCGCTAAAACTGGATACCATCCATTTATTTAGATGGTATCCAGTTGTACTTTTCCTTTAGGAACCTCATGGCTCTGCTTCAGGATTAATCCTGTTCCTGCCGCACATACTCCCTCCTTGTCAGATTATAAAAAAATTTAACAAGATGTTTTATGACGTAAATGGATGGATGAAATTCTAGTTTTATAAGTTGTGCTTTGGTGAACAGCACAGACACTCTCCGGACCAGATGTTCAGTAACAGATGTGTCGGTCACAAACCTGCCACCTGTGTGGAATCACCTGGCATGTGATCTCAGTGAGTATCCGGTCATATTTATGGAAAATGCATCATCCCTCTCAGTAAATCCTCAGACAACGAACTGATGACAAACCTATTGTGCAGCAGGTCTCGTTCGTAAGCTGTGTCAGCAAATGGGATGAGAACAGTCTGTTTCAGCCTGTCAGAGTTCAGCATGACCCATTTCTTTTCCCACTGCCTGAACACCTGCAGAGCACCGGCACATCCTCGTGGTCTCTGTGAGGCTGGAGGATGCTTCAAGAAAAATAAAGAGAAAATTGTTGTAGGCGATGCATGGATTATAGCCAATCTGGCATCTTTGTTTGTTCATTTTTACTCAATAGGAAGAGATAAATAACATTAAAAGTCAATGTGAAGAAAAATACAGAGGTGTGTATATTTTTTTTTTACCATTTTCTGACAATATAATGATGGTAGCTTTGAAAGAGTCAAGCGTCTTGGGTAAAATTAAAGCAAAATCAGGCACGTGGACCTGCAAACATCATCTGCTTTGACTTGTCTGTTCAAATCGTTTCAAAATCATCCGCGTTTGCTTGGAGTAGAATTACAGTTCCAATGCAAAGATGTTTGTTCAGCTGCTTGCAGAAAGAATAATGTACTAGATGATACCACAGAGCCCGGTGCAGGGTGAGGCTTTTTTTAGCAGCTGAGAGTGACCCAGACAACGCAAACAGCACAAAGGAGGGAGGGGGAGGAATGGGGAGGGAGGAATATAAATGAGACTGGAGTAAGGGAAAAGTACTGGGTGCATGTGGTGCAGATACAGAGTGCAAGATGTGTGAGGTGGGGCGCAGAAACAGAAAGCAGGGGCTGCAAACCAGCAGGGAGACAATGTGAAGTTGGAGGCGACTGAAGGTGAACCGCAGAGGAGGAGGAATGTGTCGCTGCTGACGTCAGGCTGCAAGGACCACGAGATAAAACAAGATCCGAAAAGGGAGGTTTGAGGGTAAAACATCAGGAAGAAGGACAGATGGAACTTAGCAAGTAGAAAAATGTAAGGCAAGAAATATTCTCCAGTGAGCAGCACAAAACCAGAATGAAAATCCAACATAAAAGCATAAAGAGCTGCAAATAAAAGAAGCGATGTTGGTGATTAGTTCAGATTGTTATGCTGGGTTTGATTGACATGCAAGCAGCAAGATTCTCCTGGTGGAAAGGTCAGGTTAAATCATGTGTACCAACGAAGGGATGGCAATGACTTCTCGTACAGGCAGCCATGGGTTATAAATCAAAGCATCCTGACAACCGTTATAATTTGTTTTTCATATATATATAACACAATGTTTAAAAACTGCCCAATGATAAACTGAGGTGGTTTAATTCAAGAATGCATGAAGAGACGAGTCTACTGGTTTATCAACATGTCATTTTGAAGACTTTAGTTCAGCAGAGGGTATGGGGGGTGGCTAGGATGCGTATGCATGTTATACTTTCAGAACTTTATACATAAGAAACTTTTTGCAATCCTTGTACTCTTGAACTTGTTATATGAAATCCCAATAAAATACAGTCTGACCGAGGCACTAGATGAACCATGCCAGAGGTAAGATTAAGTCAACTGCAGTTAAATTGCAGATTTCAGCCTTAGTCTGCCATAGCTTCAGCAGAATGGAAAGCTGTGACCTTCCATTATTTCCCAAAGTCGGTACGAAGCATTGCAAGAGCAAATCTCAAAAGGATAAAAGTCTTCATTAATTTCTCCTCTGACAAAGAGCTGTTGTCAACAAACTTACACAAACAGGAACATGTTAGAGGTATTCCTTAAAACTAGTAATAACATTGTGTTCTTTATGGGTGAAACATGTCATAAGTATAATATCATCTTCTGGCACTTAATTAAAAAAACGTTCTCAGTCCAAGTCAAAGAACATGATAGCAATGGAAAATAAATATTGCTTTCTAGTTTTTAACTAAGATGTGATTTTGCTAATCGGAGAGGGAAGCAAAAGAACAGACCTACAAGCTTCCAGTGTCCTGATTCAACATTTCTGAGTATATCACTCCTGTCCAATTAGCAGACGCCCTGCAGCAGCAGCTGTAAACGTGCTCTTGGTCAAGAGTGGTTTATGGGAAAGAATGAGCATTATCACACTGTAAATTTATCTCTTAACAAGGTTTTCAACCTCCTCTGTCTATCTTATACCATTCCAACAATTGATGCTGTGTTGCAAACAGTCCAATAGAATAAAGAAAGATGAAAATAAATACATGTCTTTTTGAATCACTAAAACTAAAAAAGGAATAGTTCAAATAAAAGAAGAACTGAAAGATAATCAGAAATTACAATTATTGTGGAGTCCTTAATTATGTTTTAATTAATGTATAAACTTGTCAGTTACCCTTAAAAGTCTCACTGCTGGCTCATTTAAGACCGTATGAGAGCAATAATGATAATATCAAAGTTCATTTTAGTGTACTTTCGTGTATTGTGAAAGGCCCCAAGGTTTATAAGTCTTCCAAACAAAACAGCACAAGGGATGCATTGTTCAAAAACAAAAACAGAGAACATTACATCTGTTAGGAGAAAATGAGAAATATGTCACAAACAACCAATCTGTAGAAATATTCCAGGCCACTCCTAATAAGCTGAAAATGACTATAAATGTCTACGTGTTTTCTTTTAGAGGCACTGTATGTTGTAGACTCAGCAGTGATGGTTATGGTGCAAATATCTACTGGTCCAACAAAAGTAAAACCTAAAAATAATGTTTGGCTTTCAATAAAAGCAGTGGAGAGCTTGCGTACATAAATCAAATGGCTACATTTACGTCCTCGGCAAATCATCAACTTCTGCAGAGCCCTGGTGATGAGCCCTTCATCTGATTCAGATGTGTTGGAAAAGGGATGCACTTTAAAGGTGCAGGACAGTGGCTCTTGAGGACTGGAGTCGGAGACCCCTGCACAAGTATGAATAAAACGATCTCTGCTCAGATAAGACAAAATAGAAAAAATTTAGGGCGCAAAGGTACAGCTACAAGGCACTTACTTCACATGCACCCCAACCACATTAGTGCATAGAGGTGGCAGCATCATGCTATGGAAACATTTATCATTAAAAGATATTCAGATTTTGAGGATAATGACAAATGTTGTCAAATTCTGGAGAAAAGTCTTTCAAAGACTTCAGACTGAACCAGAGATCACAGTTCAGACTGATTTTAGCCCAAATAATGCTGCTAAAGCATTCAAGAAATTAATAAGAAACATTTGGAGCAAGCTAGGAGAACTTTCAGTAACAACTAATCGAAGAGATGAGCTGCAGCAGAAAGAGATGTCTCTGTAACATTTGCTTCTTAAAAGATGTAAAACAATCTCCTACCACTGGATGCCACTGAAACCTTGGAGGCCTCAGCAGCCAATCACGATGAAGTAATTTATCACAAGGTACATCCCATGAAGACAATGCAGAGATGAGACATACGATCTTTGGGAGGCTGTGGCTCCTGACTGGCAGTCAGCTTGAACAATGAGCATTAATAGTGTCAGAGAGCAAGATGCAGCTGTGGAAACAACCAACTGGATTCAATAAGATTTTACTGCCTAGCCATTCAGCCTGAAATGGTTTTAGTAAAGCACTAGAGCACAGAAACTCGCATTTTAAACCAAACAAATGCTTGTTTAAACATGTTGATGGGTTAAAATAAATGTAAACAGGTGTATTTATTAGAGATTGAGACAGGGCTAAGCATAAACCTAACTTGATGAAAGACGTTTTACTATACCAGCCAGGGAGGCGGACATGTGGGAACAAAACTCTATTATGTGAGGATGAAAAATGACCACTCAATGCTATCTTCCTCCTCGATCTCTGGTGTTGAAAAATATTGTGTAGGATGCAGTGTGATTTATGGTCCCCTGGGTGACTGTGTCTGCTGCACACGTGCTAGGGTCTTAATAGAGCAAAGACCACCCAGTCCAACTCCAGATACCTACAATTTGATCAAACTATTGGATTATTTAGGTTGTGGGGCGATTTAACATTTTCTTGGTTTCCTTTTTCAGAGCTACATTTCAAATGGGTACCGGCCATTTTTCTTTTGTTATGACTAGATCCAAAAACATCCTTCAAAATAAAATAAACTTAACTTCTATTCATACAGTATAACCCTCTAGCTAAATGCAAACATTTTCAAATGAGGGTTTCATTTATTAAGGGATCAATATCTATTTAAACCAATCTGGCCATATGCACAAGTACCCTCTAAACCTAATAACTGGCTATGGCCCCCTTGGCCATGATAACTGCCATCCTGCATATGTGATAACTTACAATGAGTCTGTGTGGCGGGATTTTGCCCAGTTGTCTTTGCAGAATGGTTATAATCAGCCACACTGGAGGGTTGATGGCCATGAACAGCCTGTTAAGGTCCTGCTACAAACACTACTGTACCTTGGATTTAAGTTCAGACTTTGACTAGGCCTATCTAAAATCATTCTTTCTTTTTCAGTTTTTTCTGGTAGAGTGCAGAATTCATGGTCCATCATCAGAATCAGAATCAGAATCAGCTTTATTGTCAAGTTTGTAGAGACAAGCAAGGAATTTGACTCCGGTACACTTTGCTCTCAGTGAAGATTTTTTTTTTTTTTGTATATATAGCAGTGGAAGTGAAGATCTTTATTTCATAAAATTATATATATATATACAGGGGTTAGACAATGAAACTGAAACACCCTGTCATTGTAGGGGGGGAGGTTTCATGGCAAAATTTTGGCCCCAAGCTGGTAGCCACCCTTCATTAATTGCACATTGAAACCAGTAAGGGGGAAAGAGTGTGAAGGGTTTCAATTAGCAGGGTAAGAGCACAGTTTTGCTCAAAATTTTAAAAATGCAAAAAAACATTAGGGGGGACTTTCCCAGAGTTAAAAAAAGGAAAAATTTTTGGGTACACGTTTTGCTGGCGCATCTGTGCCCAAGACAGCAAGCCTTTGTGATGTACCCAAGAGCCACGGTATCCAGGGTAATTTTCAGCATACCACCAAGAAGGGACGAACCACATCAAACGGGGATTAATGTGGACGCAAAAGGGGAAAAGGCTGTCGGAACGGGATGTTCGGGTGCTAACCCCCCCGGATTGTATCCAAAAAAAACATAAAACCCACGGCTCCCCAAATAACGGCAGAATTTTAAATGTGCACCTAAAACTCTCCTTTTTCCAAAAAAACTGTCCGTCGGGAGCTCCACAAGGTCAATATACACGGCCCGGGGGTTTGCTATCCCAAAAACCTTTGGTACACTCATTGCCAATCCAAAACGTCGGGTTCAATGGTGCAAGGAGGAAAATCTTGGGTTTTTGGGGACAATTGTG
This sequence comes from Crenichthys baileyi, assembly GCA_036173005.1. Classification (NCBI taxonomy): domain Eukaryota; kingdom Metazoa; phylum Chordata; class Actinopteri; order Cyprinodontiformes; family Goodeidae; genus Crenichthys; species Crenichthys baileyi. The sequence continues at coordinate 70,840 of JAHHUM010002605.1, forward strand.
AAACATGTTTTGTTCTCTGATGAGCCCCCCTTTTACTGTTTTCCCCACACCCCGGGAGATTTTTACGGTGTGGAGAAGCCCCAAAAAAAGCGTACCCCCCAGAATGTTGCATGCACAGAGGGGAAGCATAGGGGGGAAAATCAGTGATGGTTTTGGCTGCCATTTTCAGGCTTTTTCCCTTTGGGCCCCCAATACTTGGCTAGAGGGGTGCGTCACTCCCCAAGGACTACCAAAACCCATTCTTGAGGACCATGTGCATTCCAATGGTTCAAAAAATTGTATCCTGAAGGCGGTGCCGTGAAATCAGGATGACAATTGCCCCCAAATCCCACACAGAAAGACTGGTGAAAGATTGGGGTTTTGATGAACCCTGAAAGGAAATTTAAAACATCTCCCATGGCCTGCACAGCCCCCAAAACAAAAATTATTGGGCCATTTTGGGGTTTTGTTTTGAAGGGGGAAAAAGGCGGGGAAAAAAGTTTTCCTCCCCCAGTATCACATAGTGGAACCTGGCCACTATCCTGAAGGGGAAGAATGATTTTTTAAAAACCCCCCTCGGGACCACTTTTTCAAGGATTTGTATATGTCTTCCCCAAGAAGAAATTGAAGCTGTTTTGGGGCCCAAAAAAGGGGGCCCCAAACCACCATACTAATAAATTTTTTGTGGTCTAAAACCAGGTGTTTCAACCTGGTTTGAACCCCCAAAGATAGGGGCCAGGTCCCATGTGATACTGGTGGAGGAAAACGTTTTCCTGACTCGCCCCTCCAAAAAACCCCCCCAAAGGGGCTCAATAATATTTAAATCTGGTGACTGGGCAGGCCCATGGGGGGATTTTCAATTTTCCCTTTCATGTTCAATCAAACCAATCTTTCACCAGTCTTCCCCTTTTGGGGTGTTTTGGGTTTTGGCCTTTGTCCATCCTGATACCCCGGCACCCCCCTTCAAGATACAAGTTTGAAACCATTGGGATGCACATGGTCCTAAGAATGGGTTCGGAAAAGTCCTTGGCAGTGAGGGCCCCCATCTAGCCCAGGTTTTTGGGCCAAAGGGGAAATGCCATGATATGGGCAGCCCAAAAACCTATCACTGATTCCCCCCCATGCTTCACTCTGGGCATGCAACAGTCTAGGTGGACGTTTTTTGGGGGCTTTTTCCACACCGTAACTCTCCCCGATGGGGGGAAAAACAGTTAAAGGTGGACTCATCAGAAAAAACAATACATGTTTTCACATTGTCCACAGCCCAAGTTTTGGTGCGCCTGCACCATTGGAAACCGACGTTTGGGCCCATTGGCATGAGGGACCAAAGGGTTTGGCTATAGCAGCCCGGCCTGTATATTGCCCGTGGAGTCCCCGGGACAGTTTGGTGGAAACAGGAGAGTTGAGGTGCACATTGAATTTGCCATGATTTAGGCCCCGGGGTTTTTTTGTTTTTGGATACAATCCGGGGGTTAGCACCAGAAAATCCCTTTCAGACAGCTCCGGGGGTCTTTTAATCCTGTTGGATGTGGTTCCCCCTTTTTGTGGTATGCTGACATTACCCTGGATACCGTGGCTCTTGATACATCACAAAGACTTGCTGTCTTGGTCACAGATGCGCCAGCAAACGTCCCCAGCAACAATTTTTGGTCCTCTTTTGAACTCTGGTATGTCACCCAAAATATCGTGTGCATTTCAATTTTTGACCCAAACTGTGCTCTTACCCTGCTAATTAGAACCTTCACACTCTGCTCTTACTGGTGCAATGTGCAATCAATGAAGACTGGCTACCAGGCAGGTCCAATTTAGCCATGAAACCTCCCACACTAAAATGACAGGTGTTTCAGTTTCATTTACCAACCCCTGTATATACACAATTGACTTTACAATAGAATATAATGTGAGATCAGTCCAAGTCTGCAAAGGTGTTATTCTGGAACTCTGTCAAGCGTTCATCAGAGAAACCGTCTGGGGGGCAGAAACTGTCTCTGTGGCGGCTGGTTTCCGCAGACAGCGCTCTGTAGCGCCAACCTGAAGGTAAAAGCCTAAACAGTTTGTGTGCAGGGTGTGTAGGGTCTGCAGAGATTTTAGCTGCCCTTTTCCTGACCCTAGCCCTGACACATATCATGTACAGCAAGTTGCCTAGGTCCTGAAGCAGCAAAATAGCCCCAGACCATCACACTCCCACCACCGTGTTTTACTATGATGCTCTTATTCTAAAACGTTGTGTTATCGTTAACCCAGATGTAGCCGGATTCTCATCTTTGAAAAAGCTGCCCTTTTGTCTCTTCAGTTTGAATATTGTCCTAAAGGTCTTGAGGATCATCAAGTGTTTCTTTGAAATCCTGATGTGGGCCTTTGTTCTTCTTGGACAGCATTAGCTTTGGCCTTGAAACTTTCCCATGGAGGCCATTCTTGCCCAACCCCTTTCTTATTGTTGAATCATGAACTCTGACCTTAACGGAGACCAGAGATGCTTTGGATGTTTTGGGTTCTTTGTGACCTTCTTGATGAGTCGTTGATGTCCTCTTAATGTATTTTGGTAGGCAGGCCCTTCCTGGGAAGGTTCACCACTGTTCCATGTTTTCTCCATTTTGCTCTCATTGCAGTTTTGCTGTAGTCTCAAAGCCATTTCTAAGAAGGCTCTTAAGACAGAAGGCTGTCTGTTCGCAGACAGATAGATGTCAATATATTTATTTCTCATCTGTTCTTGAATTTCACGTAGTAGGAAAAAAAACAAGACATGCAATGTTAAAAGGGGAAAACTGGTACAAATAATACGGATTGGTCACACATTGCTATGTTTAATTAGAAGACATACAAAAGATTGCATGTGACCCTTTTCTGTCTTCTGACGGTAGAACCAAGTTTACCAAGAATGATCTTTATAACACAAGTGAAACTTAATTTTCCTCTGCAGATTCCAACCTAAATGATAAATTCAGCAAGAAAACGCTCACTTTCTTTCTTGATTCTCACTGTTTCTCTCCTCCACTGTAGATGTGGATGGAGTCCAGTCTCCAGATAACCATTGCGGGAGCGGCAAGTCCGTCAGCGAACATAATGAGCGGCTCTTTGTGCGTCACGGTGCGCTCCGGACTCTCCTCCCTGCCTGTCAGATGTTCAGATGCTCAGCATGTGATGCTCCGTCCGTCCTCAGAGTCCTGAAAGCGCTCAGTCTGGACCACAACCACAGACACAAGCTGCTCGGTGGATATGCTCATTCACCTCTTCTTATATTATCGGACAACCGCGTTTATTTTAAACGGAGGACATCGCTGCAAAAGACACACGGTAAGGGCTCATTTGACTAATGCATGACGTTTTGCTGCAGAAGTTGAGATGCCTTTTTAACGTAGTTGCAATCTCCTTGTATCCTGGTTTAAAATAACAGAGAAACTTTCATTTTAAATCTTAGTAAGTTATTTAGATCTGTGCGTCCTAAGGAGTAAAACGTGCTCCTGTTTTAGGCAGAGGTCAGGAAATAACCGAGCTTGACCTTGGATGTGTTTCTCACATGAGAAGCAGAGGCAAACATATCACGACCAGCATGTGTCAGCTGCTCTGCTCTGTGTGATCCCTGTGTGAATCTTTTAAGGTCATTCAGGAGTCTGTTCTGCTCAGATTTTAAATAGTTTTGGTGTGTTCTCGATTCAGGATAATTTTAGAGATGATGCCTTTATTCAGCAAGTTTCAAAGCCATTTTTAAGACTATTTCTTTGGTGACGCAGCAGATTAGAGTTTCTCCGATGAAAGACCACTTACAATCATAAAATGAGTCAGTTATTAATGTAAACCAGTTTCACACAAGAGAGTTGCAAAATTCATGGAATATTCAAATTTGGGAACTTTTCTTGGGAATTATAGGGATTTATGAGAATTATAAAGAAGAAAAACTAGAATTTAAAATGTGAAAATTTGGGTGCAAAACACAGAGATCTTAAATATGGTTAAGAAAAAAATATTTTGCATAATCTTGACTAAAACCACCAGATTTTATACAGGTACACTTCAGTATATCAATGTAATTTCTCAATGAAAAGCACCTAGCGGTGCGCTCACTGCAGGGGTGTTGAGGCCACGCCCACTGCATGAACTGTGCATACCTCCATCACATTAGGATGACTTCTAAAACCTGGCGGTCACATATTTCAGTTTGTCTGCTACATACGGTGAATATAGTTTTGATTAAATTATTGGATAAATCTGGGAATGTTATTGTTAATGTCTCCCTATGACAAGACAGAATGTTTGTTTGTATTTATATTTGGATATGATCAGGGGTGAAAGTAGTTTCAAATTCTTGCCGGTGGGGGCATATATATACAGTACAGACCAAAAGTTTGGACACACCTTCTCATTCAAAGAGTTGTCTTTATTTTTGTGACTATGAATATTGTAGCTTCACACTGAAGGCATCAAAACTATGAATTAGCACATGTGGAATTATATACTGAACAAAAAGTGTGAAACAACTGAAAATATGTCTTATATTCTAGGTTCTTCAAAGTAGCCACCTTTTGCTTTAATTACTGCAACGCACACTCTTGGCATTCTGTTGAATAAATACAGAAATATATATATATATATATATATGTAATATATATATATATATAATATATATATATATATTATATATATATATATATATAATATATATATATATATATATATATAAGATTCCTGCTCTTTATATAGATTCCCTATAAAATTAGTTTAAAAGAAACATCAAACAGTCAAATTTGTTGTTCACATGTGTCTTTACATATTTGTCAAGACAACAGCTCAGATTTCATGATCCTACCTAAAAGCTGCCATGGCCTGAATTATCACTCATCTTACAGCATGTTATTGTCATGTGATAGCAAAATTTTATTAGGATGAGATGAAGATATCTCTTATGGATCTGCTGTCTTTGCCTGAAGGCAATGGTGACCGACACTATGGCTCGATAGAGAAATAATTATCATGTCTATTGATGAGGAACAAACACATTTACTTCATAGTTTACAAAAAAATTGAAATCAGAACAGCAGGTAGCTTCATGCTATGATAAACTCTAATTAGGGAGGTTTGATTGTCTTTTAAGAAAAGGAGCTACATAAAAGGAAATAAACGTCCTAGTAATTATAAAACCTTACCTTCTAGCTCACTGAAAAGTCTATTTACTAAAAGAAAACATGACATTGGACCTTCTTCGTTTTCATTTCTGATTAATAAGTGGATTTAGATCCAGAACGCCTTGCAAAAGTATGCATACCCTTTCAACATTTTGTCATATGGATTTTTTAAACCCAAAAAATTTCAACAGGGGAAGACTCACCACCCCCCCCCGGCCCAATAAATCCCCCCCATTTGGCCCCTGCTCCAAAAAACCGGCAGGTTCCACACCCTCGGCCCCCACCAATCATCTCCCAGGGCATCCCCTTTTAAAGCCCTTGGCATGGAAGACACCGCTATTGGGCGAGTTTTGACCCTCCTCCACCCCTTCTCCCCCCATAGGCTCCCAAACTCCTTCCATATCAAGGCCTACCCCCACCACCAGGATGGGGAATCCCAGGGGGGGAAGACGTACCTAATCATAACCTAAGATGTTATTCAAAACCCCCACTTCATCATCAGCGTTTACGTCTTCCTCAAGGGGTCCCGAGTGAAAAAAATTAAATAATTTTCATTTAAAAAAATTTTTTTAAAAACCTTTTCTTGTTTGTTTTTTCTTTTATTGAGTCTTTCTAGGTTGAAATAACAAATTTAAATGTGTTTTATTTGGGTTTTATGCAACAGATGATGACAAAGTAGTGCATAGTTGAGAAGCGGAAGAAACAGTTTTTATAAATATAAATCTAATACCCCTAAGTATAATCCAAAGCAGTATAAGTATAATCCAGAGTTCACAAAATTTAGAAAAAATTAGTTCTCCCTTGGGCGGGGGTTTTAAATTTTCAGAAAAATTTCAGTCTTCTCTGAAGGGCCCTCAAGGTTTTGTTATTGAACATCTTTGAACAAAAAATAATGAAGCCCAAAGGGAAACCCACAGCAGACTGGTCAAGGACAACGTTTTAAAGTAGTTTAAAGCCAGGAATGTCATTTTTTTTGTATTTGGAAAATTGCCCCCAAATGTGAGAAGAGTTTTCATGTTTCAGAAAATTTAAAAGTTTCCCTTTGGGAAAAGTCCCAAAAATGAGGCCCTGGGACCAACTAGAAAATCATCTTTAAAGGGACAACAACCCAAAAAGAAAAGATCTGAAGGGGAGAGTGGAAAAAGGGGGCCCTTTAACCCTGTGGGGAAGGGGTGATTAATGACATGAGGAGTAGGTGATACTAATTAGGTTAATGAAGAGCAGCTGAAAGAGAAGAACTCAGGGAAGGAGCTGAAGGAGAGGGACTTATTAATGCAGAAATTAAGAAGGATCTAAGAGGTCACAAAATGAATCTATTAAGCCAGTAGCTAAAGATTAACGTTAAAACAAGAAACTAAAAAAACACACAAGTAACAGAACACAAAAGAGATCTACGAATCTCAAAACAAAGAGGAAGCTATGTATGGAAATCTGTGCAACCCCACCTTTTTAAAATGGATAAGTACAAGGGGAACCCACGAAAAACTCGGGAGGAGTTGCAAAACCCCGCTGGCAAAACCCCGCAAAACTCGTCTTTACAAATCTGGTTTTTTAGAGTAGGAAAAGAAAGTTTAAAACCGGGAAAATTCCCCTTTGAAAACCCACCCCCATGGGGAGGAACATGGGGGGGCGCTTTCATGATGTTGGGATGCTTTTTCTTCGGCAGGGGTGGGGAAGCTGGTCGGGGTTAGGTGAAATGGTGGAGCTAAAGGGCCAAGGCTGACCCTTTTGGAAAAATTTTTTTTTTAGGGGCCTGCAAAAGACTTCAGACTGGGTGGGGGGGGGTTTCACCTTTCAGCGGGGAAGAGGGAAAAATTTTTAAAAACCCAAATGAACCCCTTTTTTCCTTCCATTTTACAGTTATGCACTCCCTTTGTTTTGGGGCCTATCCATACAAAATCCCAGAAAATTAAAACCCTACCCCCAAGATTTATTATTTCCACATGGGAAAACACAAAAAAGTTTATGTATTTCAAATAATGAGTGACAAAGAAGAACAAGAAGAAGGAATTTCTCCCTTAACAGTTTAAAAGACAGTGGAGAGAAAATTTTTAAACTTTACCCCTTTGGGGTTAAACTACCCCCCCTAAGGGTCGATTTATTTCATTTTCCAGCAGGATGAATGGTTCTGGTAGCTGATGTGTTCCTGGAGCTGGCAGGATAACGCAGCCATGGCTCATATTACGTGTCTTGTATACTGTAGAGCGGGAATGAATGACAAGTCAGAAAAGCATCACGGGGGTGGAGGGGATATAGTTAATGCATGCAGGATTACCATGACATGTGGATTATTGCACCAGCGGTCCATCTTCACATGGGAAAATGGGAAATCTGTTTTTCTTTAGAATTACACTGTAAACCTGTAGCTTCCTGTCTCTGCTGAGAGGATGTGTGGGGCATTTTGGGTCTATCTGTTTAACCTGTGGAGGACCAAACCTAATGAAACTCAAGAATAAAGAACCAAGAATAAAACAAAAAATATGGCTTAAAAAAATTAAATATAATAAAATATTTTATTATATATTTTAATATATATAATATATATATATAATATATATATATATTTATATTTTAAAATATAATTTTATAAAATAAAATTAAAAAAAGGAAAACCTAAAAAACTAAACCCCAAAAATAATAAATTTTTAAAAAAAAAATGGGGCAACCCCAAAATAAAAAAAAAAAAATATAAAATTTTTTTTAAACAATGAGATAAACTGTTAGAGTTATAAATTAATATATTGATAGGGTTAATGTAATTCATTAAACTGAATTAGTCTAAATTTTGTTTTTGGGTTTGTAGTTTTGGGTTCGTTTTATCGGGCTACCTTTGGGGTTGAGAAAGAGGCGGTCTGATAGGGTAATAGGGGGTTTAACCCCCTCAGGGGGCTAAAGCCTAGGGGACCCAAAAAAAATCAAAGGGGAAAATTTTTAAATTTAATAATGCCCTGTTGTTCCCCATTTCCCCATTTTTCACCCAGTGAGAATGGGTTTTTACATAGTGAAAAAAATACTATTTGAAAATAAAGTACATAGGACACCCCGTTTGGTGAAAGCTAATGTTTTGTAGAAATGAATTTGGTGCAAAAATTAAAGCACAATTTTGTGTTATTTGAAAAGGGCAAAGGGGCCCCTTTTTATTTGCCCTTTTTCTAGTCAAAACCCCTTACATATTAAAATGGGAAAAACCTTTTCTGGGCCCAATTTTTTAATGAACAGAAAAATATTTAAAACGCAGTTGGAAATTAATGAAACATTTATTGTAATTTCTAACAGAAAAAAAAGCAATTTAAAAGTTGTTCTCGGAAATTTTAACCCCCTTTATTGGTTTAATGTTTGGGTTTCATGTTTGGCAGTGGGAGAAAAAAACCAATGTTATTGAGTCATGTTTGAATTTATTTTTGAGGTTTTTAAAGGGGGTGCAGGATTTAAGTTTCAGTTCCCGTTGTTGGGAAAAGGGTTCCCAAAAATGAAAAAATTTTGGGAGAAAAAACTGTCCATTTTCACGCATTAAAATTTAAATTTAATTTTTTTTTCCTTTTTTCCCAAATTTAAAACCCCCAAAAAACATTGACAGTTTTGTGGCAGATTTTTCTTTTTCAAACGGAGGAGCCGCTTGTTTAATAAATAAAAATATTGAGCTGGCAGAGGAGCATGTGATGTGGATCAGGAAAACACACGCAAGGTTTCTGCATCCAAAGCATCATGTTTACCTCGTCCATTACGTTGGTATGAAAGCAACCGTTCCCTGAAAAAGGGGTCGGGGGGGGATGGGTTAAAGCCCAAGTTTAGAGGAAATTTGGGGGAAATTAAAAAGGGGGGGGAAAAGCAAACGCGAAACTAAGCTTTCAAAAAACATTGAAAAAAAAACAGAAAAAAATTTTTAGGAAAGGAAAATTTTGGGAGCCCCAAAAATGTTAAATAACTGAGGAAGAACAGGTGGGAAAAAAAAAATTCCCCATTCTGTCTTCATGACTCTTGAGAAACATATACATAACCAAAACTAAGAAATATTGTTGTCAAGGAAGCATAAAAGTAGAGTTTATACTTGATTTTTTTATTTTTAATATTTGTCCACTGTATTCTTTAACTTAATTGTGGTTTGAAAAACCATTTGGTGTTTTTGTTTTTCCAAATGCAGAACTGAAGCCAAGGACTGGAGTCCAGCTGTCACCCCTCAGGATCTTCCTTACAGCTACATCTCTTCATCTTTCCCCAACCCAAATTTCCTCTTCGTCAGTAATTTTTCTCCCCCCCTTTTAGCCCCCCCGTTTCTCTCCTTCCGTTTATTTTTTCTCTCTCCATCCTAAAAAACCCCCCTTTTTCCGGGCCCCCCCTGCCTAATAAAAAGCAAGGTGATACAGCGCGAGCAGAGCCATGAGCACGTCACAGAGTCAGTGGCCGACCTGCTCGCCCATGAGGAGCCTCTCGATTACAAGAGCAGCTCCCTGAACATAGGAGCGGCTGCTGGGAAGAAGGTCCCTCAGATAGAAGTGCCCGAGAATGATGGGCGTCCTGCGTGGAACAGTAAACTGCAGTACATCCTGGCCCAGGTGGGCTTCTCTGTGGGCCTGGGAAACGTGTGGCGCTTCCCGTATCTTTGCCAAAAGAATGGAGGAGGTGAGCAGGTTGAAAATGTTGAGCAATGAGCTGCAGATAGCACCTTGGAAGGAGAAACTGATTTTATTTATGTTCATCTGGTGAGCTGAAGAAATATGTTTGGACATAGTTAAATTCACTCCAACACAGTTCATTTCAAATTATTTCATTTATTTTATTTTATTTCAACGTAACTTGAGTTCATACGTAACTGAATTTAAGTTAACTTAAGTTCGGTTCAGTTTGATTTCATTTTGATTTAAATAAGTTTGTTTTAGTTAAATTAAGTTTAACTTAATTCAATTCAGTTCGGTTAAGTTTAATTCAGATTGGTTCAATTTTGTTCAGTTCAATTCAGTTTTGTTCAGGTCAGTTCAATTTAGTTCAGTTATAACCCGTATGTCACATTCAATTTAGCTTAGTTTAGCTGAGTTTGTTTCTTTTAATTAAATTTAGTTTCAGTTTACTTCAGTTCAGTTAATTTCAATTAAATGTATCCTAATTTGGTTTAGTTTAGCTCAGTTCAGTTCAGTTGTTTTTAGCTCAATTCCAATTAATTTAATGTAATTATGTTCAATTTGATTTAATTCAGTTCATTTAAATTCAGCTCAGTTCCATTCGGCTTTTTTCAGTTCAAATCAGTTTAATTTAATTCAGTTAAATTGACTTTACTTTACATGACATTTTACAGAACATTTTAAAACATATTGTCTGTAGTTTATGATGCGAATTTATATTCCCTGAGTTATTCAGGATTATGTTTTGCATAACAGCATGCTTACTAATATCTGCAGCTAGTGTGTGTGGGTGTGGGTGTATAAAGCTCGCTGTTAGAAAACTGCATGTGTCATGATATTCAATCGATAACACGATCATATACAAGTTAATTAGAATGAGACATCAGAGCAGAACCCTCTAATTACCAACATGAGAGCAGGTTTGAGACTTCTGTAATGCTGACCCCATAAATATTAGCTTGCAGGGAAACACATCACAACAGACAGGTTAACAATGCAGCTCTTAATGTGTAAAAGATATGTTGTTGGCATGATTTGAGTTTTCTGATTCTGTCCCTGCAAGTCAGTAGGGAATTGAGTTGATTATGCTAAAATATTTCTGATATAATGGCAGCCATTTTAATTCATGTTTATATAGCACTGTGTTGCACAGATGTTGGGTTTAGAGCACTTCTGATACCGTCAAGAGGCAGTATGACAGGAGCGATCCAGTCAGCCTGAAGTGGACATTCTTTTGAGTAGGACCAGATCTATACTAGACAACAAATGCACCCTTTGACAAACTGTAGGTGGTACTGGTTAATTCTGACCAAGAATTGTTAACCCCGTTTCAAATAAAATGTGCACTTTTCTGTTTTACTCAAATTAATGGACCAAAACAGAAATTCACTAAGTAATAAAATGTCGTTTTTATTGCATTTAAAGGTCAGAGAAGTTTAGTCTGAAATGTTACTTCTGGGCTTTTATTGTGCATCCTCTTGCGCTTTTGTTTGAGGATTTACTCATTAATTACCCCAGGTTATGTGCTAGAAAAAGATTTGTTTCAGCATTTAAAAAATGCAAAGGATTATAACTTTTTACATATTGCAAGTGAGAGATTTGCTGCTTTTGCTGTCTCTGTTGTTGTTTACCTACCGTCCTACATACATGATCTTGGTATCATTTTACTCAGCATACCTCCTGGAAGATGACACATGCTTCATATTCCCAGTTCTAAGAAAGACGTGTTCATAATTAAAGGAGAAATTTAAATAGATGCTAAAATAATTTGCATGACAGAACATGTGTGCTGTCAGACATGAACACTACCTTCATTTTTTATATTTTATCTTTGATGTTTTTCCACTAGAAAATGCTTCATCAGCTTTAGAACATGTAGTGATGGGGGTCTCAAGCTCAGGTCCACCAGGGCGGGTTTCCTACAACTTTTAGTTGGGTTGCAGATGTGTTCCAACACATCTGGATCAGTTGGATAAAGCGCCTCTTCAGCATGCAGTCAACCTAGTTATTTCAGTAGGGTGTGTTTAAGCAGAGACACACCTAACAGCTGCAGGACACCGGCTCTCAAGGACAGGAATTTGAAACCCCCAGACTAAATATTTTTAGGAGAATAAGATGGATTAATTGCAATAATCCATACAGACATCCTGTGTTTGAAACAATGTTAAAATGTAAATAATTTGCAGACCAGCTTCTTGATTCCTGTCTGAAGCTGAAGAAAGTCATTCAGTAGTTCACCTGAGTGTTCCTCAGAGTTCAGCCATCAAAAGCTGCACATCTCTTTCATTCAGAACAGAACTGCCAAGAGAGCAGCTGCACTGTGCTGAAAAGCCTAAAAATAGGCACACTATTGATTACTACAGCTGGAAAGCCAGGCCGAGCCGAACCAGTCCTCCTGTAAACAGACAGGAGCTAAAATGTATCGCTGTAACACTATAGGGATGAGGCTTTATTTTTATCTGGGTTGCATACATGTAATCGAAGCCATGAGCTGTGTAGTTTCACTATCAGGAGTAACATCTGGTCATAATGGACCGGCGTGCTGATGCGTTAATCTGTTTGACTGTTTTCAGCTCTGCTGCCTGTGTCTGATTTACAACATATACAAACAGTGTTTTATCTATAGGCTCAATTTATTTCCTTAACCTTCCGAGACTGGTCTGGTTAGCAGTCTTGGCCGATCAGCCATTTTTCACGTGTAATTTACTGTCTGGCAGCCAATTACCGACACATTAAATACGGAGCGGTCTTAGAGTTCTCGCTTTGAGGGCTCCCATCTTGTTTTTTCTTTCTATCGCGTCATGCATTTTCCTTTTTATAACATTCTCCATCATTTTCTTTGTCTTCATGCTTGACTTGTATTGCTGTATCTGTGCGAGGCGGCTCTATTTTAAATTGAGGGTGATGAAGTGAATTCACTTGAAGCTGACGAAAGGTCCCCCTTCTCTCTGTCCTTAAACACCACCCACTTTGAGTTATGTGTGTCAGCAGATGCATATTCTGCTTTTGATGTATTAATAGCATGTTTTCCTGCTTAAAGCCTTAATATCTGTGATTAGGCCTCGGACATATAAAACACTGCTGCATCCGGTTGGATTAAGTTCCAAAGTGAACATTTTCAAAGTTTTACTAAAATGCGACAACATTTATCATAATGGATTTATTGATCAGTATTGATGTTTCACGTTTTGATCTAAACTGTTTCTTTATAGACAAACCAACTTCACACTGTTGAAGTACCATAAATACACAAATCAGGCAAAACATTATGACAACTTGCCTAAGACAATGGCACCAATATGTTAGCAACAGACCCTTTAAGACCCTAACATGCGAATTGGAACCACCATTGATCGGACGTGTTTGCAATAAACCATTCCAGAACCATTTTTGTTTTGTGGCATCGTGTTATTTCCTCCTGACAGAGGCTTGAGCCATCAGGAAAGCTTGCCTCCTTTAAAGGGTGTACATGGTCTGCAGCAGTGCTTAGCTAGGTAGTACGTGGCAAAGTAACATCCACATGGATTACAGGACCTATGATTATTATAGCTGAACATTGCTCATAGCATCATACTGCCAGCTGACCTCATCCCTTCTTGTCTAGGGATGAGGTGCAAGATAATATGACAAAAGCTAAATTGTATTTGTTTTCAAAATCCAAAAATAAATCAAATTAAAACCTGCAAGGCAAGAAAATGTTATCTCAAACTCCAGGACCAGAATCTATAAGAAAACAGCCAAACCAAATAAATTTTCCCTCAGTAAGATAAAAGTTATTCATGAAGCCTGAGTATCTTAAGCAGGGAAGATGACGGAAAGACCGAGAGAACGGAGAGATAACAACAGCGAATTAATAAAACGCTACCAGCTCGATCGCTCAGGGATCCACCCCTAAACAGCCAAATAAATAAGAAAATAAACTTCTATAACAATCATACAATTATTAATATAGAGAAAAGATAAACTTTATCATCCCTCTAGGGCGAAATTAAATAGTTTCAGCGGCAGGAGAGATTAATGGCACACCTCTAGTAAGGTAATATTAGGACGGATAAATGTATTATAGAAACAATAATACATAAAAATGAATACAAAGTAAACAAATTTACAAACAATATTTTACAAAAATTATTTAAATATTTACAGACTCTAAAATGAAAAACATAAATTTGGAAAAACTCGAAAAAATAAATACAAACTTTAGACAAGGTACAATAATCTAAGCACTACATACATAGAAAAAAGATGTAAATGAGGTGAAGTATTATCTGTATTGTTCATGATGATGTCAGCAGCCTAAGTAGTCGTCTACAACGCTCCCAATCTGTGGAGAAGTTATCTGGTGTCCTGCTATCTCCTCTCCAGCTTGTGACCACAGCAGGTACCAGCTGCTCACATTCCAGGCTGGTGCTGAAAGCAGAGGGAAGACCTACTGATCTGCTCAGGAATGCCTGTTTGTCCACACCGTGATCCCAGGACCCAATCTACCTTTAAACACTCCTCTCTTCTCCTCCACCAGCAAGTTCTGCTCCTCTGTTCAGTTCAGTTTTCTCGGTTTCCCAGTTTTGGTCATTTTAGTGAATCAAACCTCATTACACAAGAAGGAGATCACAGTAAAATGCTGAATTTTAATATAAATTTGAAACAAATTAATATGAAATAGATGCAGTATGAAAACAACATGGCAATTAAACATAATAATAAGCTAATCAAAATAATGATGAGCATGTAAATAAACTACGTTCAAACATGTTAGTGCTGTGTGACAATTAATTTAATCTTGCTAAGTCATTTATCCTCATAATTTATACGTTTCTGAGTCCTGTCTAAATTCAATCATCAGTTAATTTCTTTCTATTGATTACTAGGAGTACAATTGTTTTGTTTTTTTGGAGGGTATTTGCAACTATCAACCACAGCTCTTAGAAGACAGTGTCACACCTTAGCAACGGGGTCAACCACACCCTCTCACTAAGATAGGAGTTTCTGCCGTCTCCTTGCTCAGAGTTGCTCTCAGCAGTGAGCTGAATCCCTCCTAAGCTAGGAGTCCTTGCCAGGGATTTTTAGGCTAAGATAGGAGCTCTCTGAGAGGACTCTGAGAACCTTTGTGAATAAGGCCCCAGAACAGCACCTCACACAGCGTTATGTTGTGTTCACTTAACCTGCAGGTCCTGCAGCAGGCCAAGCTACAGGACTCAGGAATTACTGGACTGGACCATTCAGTCTAATCATGGACTTCACAGTCAAATCACTGGAGGTCCATGGTCTGAGGGTGGTTTGGTTCTTCAGGTCCTGAATGTCTTGGGTAATTGATGGAACCATAAATTTGGCTGTCAGAAAAAACAGAAGGGGAAAGTCCTGCCATCAGTTCCTGACCTTAAGCTCAAGCTTGCTTGTGTTATGAAGCAGGACAATGATCCAAAGCACGCCAGCACGTCCACCACTGAATGGCTCAATCAAAACAAAGTTATTGCTTTGGAGTGCCCCAGTCAAAGTAAGGGCTTAATTCTAATTGAGATGCTATATCATAACCCTAAATAAGGCATTCATGCTCGAAAACCCTCCAGTGTGGCTGAGTTGAAACATTATGTAAATAGTGGGCTGAAGTTCCTCCACAGGATGGAAAAGACTCATTGCCAGCTATCCAAACATTTCATGGCAGTTGTTGCTGAGGGGCAATTCACTTTTTCACACAGGGCAAAAGTTGGTTTGGACAGCTTTGTGTCCCTAAATAAAATAAATCATCATTTGAAAACTACATTTTACATTTACTCGAGTTATCTTTGTCAGATAAAAGGGCAAAATTAGGATAAATCTGTAAAATGTTTAATACTTTTTGATGGAATAAACATGTCACGTCAAAAAAATCACCTGAGTAAAGATGTTTAAAGTTTTTTTTGCACTTTTTATCAACCCTAACTACTTTTCAACCATATTTAGATGTCAGCAGACATATTCATGTCTTTTCAACTTTCAATTAAATTTTCACTTTGCTTAAATTGAAGGCAATGTTCTCGCTCCTCTTTCTGGCCTTGAATTGGTCAGTTCTTTTTATTTCAGAACATGAAGTTGTTTTTCTGATCATTCGTCCAATTAATGTCCATAAAGATCAAAAACATGCACATTTTGAAATATGTGGAAAATTTAATGATTTAAGCAAACAGGCAAACTGAATGAAAACGTTCTCTTTTACAGCCCATTATTTGCTCTCTCTGTTGTTCAGGTGCATATTTGGTTCCTTATTTCATCCTCCTCCTCATCATCGGCATCCCGCTCTTCTTCTTGGAGCTGGCTGTGGGTCAGAAGATCAGACGTGGCAGCATCGGAGTGTGGAACTACGTCTGTCCCAGTCTTGGTGGGATAGGCATGTCAAGTCTGATGGTACTTGTAGTCGTTTTCCCCCTTTACAGAAAATAATTCAGATGCATCTCTGATAATGATTTGGGAGTTTGTGGTTTGGCACCAGCTCTTAGATCCTGTGGAGAAAAAAATGCTGAATGTGTAGCAGTGAAACTATAACAAGACAAAGATCTGTCTGTGTGATTTATGAACATGTCCCTTTTCTGCATGAGTAAACATTTACAATACTTATAGCCATGGTCAAAAGAACGAAGGCTCTCCTTTGGTTCAAACTTCAGTTTTCATGTGCAGCAGCACATGAAAATATTTAGTCTTTCTTTCGAAAATTAAGTAAGACAAACAACAATGAATAACATATTACAGTAAGATTGTTTTAGTAAAAACTAAACCGAAATAAAGAGCAGTGGGTGGAAAAACATTCCTTTGCTGCTACTACTGCAAAATATTTAATTGAAAATAAGTAAAAGTCAAAGCTTCTGTAATGTGGCGTGGAGATCAGTCCAGTTGCTGGAATGTGGTGTGCATGATTGGAGAATGTACAGCTGATTTCTTTTGATTTTCCTATTTTGCACCAGGAACCGGTGTGTTTGAGGTGTGCCTTAGCATACATATACATGTGTGTCTCCATTCAAGTCAAATGTTATCAATCAAACTTAGAAAAAAAACTTCCGAAGCCACAACAAACAAAACAGATGTCAGCAAGAGCGTGGAAAGAAGTGAACTGGGAGTCCAGATTTAACCAGATGAAGGACTCACCTCGTCCCCAGGTGTTCCCTGTCACAGTAACCAGCGTTGCAAAACAATGGAAAAATCCCAAACCGAGCACAAGAAGACCTGCAGGGGTCATTATAATGCAAACAAATGGCTTTAATTACAGATCATCAGCATGCGTGAGCAGTTCAGTAAGAGCTGAAGTTTCAGCCGTTTGCTTATCTGCAAATTATTGGGCCATTAAAAAAAGCACTCCAAGTCCATTATTCTGCTGTGAGAACAAGATCAGGAAAACACAAACACTGAATCAAATCTTCTCAAGACTGGACATCCCAGCGACTTAACCTGAAAACAAACTGTCTGACTGAGAAGTTTAGAAGAGAAAATTTAAGAGCTACATCTCCAACTCTATAAGGCTCAGGTAGCAAGTGAAACATTAATGATATCGACAATACAGTAAGAGAACACAAACGGGTTGCTAAGAGAACATTTCTCCTCCTAACCAGACTGTTTTCCTCAGTTTTACTGTGTCTATTTACTAATTTAGTGGCTTCCAAAGGTCATTTACTGCACTGGGTTTAATAATTTGTTTTCTAATTTACATGTAAAAACAATGAGTAGGTTGTTCTTAAAAGATAAAAATATAGATGCACACTGCATTCCATTCAACTTGGAAATCTGGTTTTAGAATGACTTCACACCCAACCTATTTCATTTAGGGTTACCAGAGTAAATGGGTGAAATAAATCCCAATCCTTGTATTATGTTCTTTCCATTCCACAACGATGTGTCACTTTATGTGACTTTACAAGGCACTGTATGAGGAAGGCAGTCAGCTAAATTAATTAATTCTTGACAAGTTACACAAGTTAAATTACCCTACTCCAGGTGATTAAAATATGAAACTGGCTGACAGAATACCAACAGTGTGCAGAGCTGATGAAGACAGTCAATAATACCTGCATGTTTGTTTGTACACGTGTTCTCTCTGTGGTTTGCAGACGTCATTTATGTGTTTGAGAGTGCAAGGCAGCCTTTATTCAGAGTAACACGACAGACAGAGAAGAAGCTATAAATACCTCATAGAAGATCACTGCTGAAAAGAGAAGACTTTAATTATTCATGCTTTCCCCAACCTTGTTTAGAGTCTGAATGTCCTTGCTGGAAAGACTGTAAAGAAGACTGACATCAGCATGGGACATTCAAATCTATCTATCTATCTATCTATCTATCTATCTATCTATCTATCTATCTATCTATCTATCTATCTATCTATCTATCTATCTATCTATCTATCTATCTATCTATCTATCTATCTATCTATCTATCTATCTATCTATCTATCTATCTATCTATCTATCTGTCTATCTATCTGTCTATCTATCTAGGTATGTGGCTTTGTGGGTCTCTACTACAACGTCATCATTGGTTGGAGCATCTTCTACTTTTTCCAGTCCTTCCAATACCCTCTGCCATGGAGCGACTGTCCCATTATAAAGAATGGGACAATTGCCAGTGAGTTACATTAATATCTTTCATTAAACCACAGATATTCTACTGTTATGTATTATATGAAGAGTTTTAAAGAGCTTGGAAATTCACAACAGAAACCCAGCCAAAATTAAGGAAGACAATTCTCAAGCAACTATGGTGATATTATTGAGGTAAAATGACTGGCACATCTGAATTTTCTGACGCAAATGTCTTGTTCGAGGTGGAGAGCACATTCTGACAAGGAAAATAAATGTTTATAAACTTTTATGACTGGTAAACTATATGAGACAGAAAGAATGACCTCTATAAAACCAGTTGTTACACAGCTGTTGTAGAGAAAGATGCCAGACAGAAATTAAGAAAGGAATAAAATTACAGTATAGAGAACAAGAGAAGACAATCAAAATATTTTCTAATATTGGACTTTGGTAAGTTTTTAAAATGACATGTAAAAATAATTATTAGGTGGCTCTTAAAAGATGGAAACATAGATGCATACTTCACTCAATTTAATTGGAAATCAGGTCTTAGAATGACTTCATACCCAAGTTAACCATGTCCAAGTTACAAGTTGGAAACAATGAGATATGCTAATTGGGCTCAACGACCGGGAAAGCTATGATTAGCAACAAAAGCTAAAAACAATGTATTCTCCATATTTAATAAGCTGCATTTAATTTGTTTTGATTTGATGCTATTGTATTTTGCTTTGGAGATCATTTTATGGATCTTTTATCAATGCCCAGCAGTTAATTATATTGCGCTCACACCAATCATACTACAAATCCCATAGTGCAACAGCTACTCAGATGCAGCATATACAATGAGTGAAACAGGCACATCACTGTCTTTTAAGCACAAAATAATAACATACAATAGTTATGTAATCCATTCTCCTTTTACGTGGAGTGCAACTGCAACCATCCAGCAGGAGCTCATAGAGCTGCAGTGTACCAGTAAACTCCAGGCCTGACTCTGGGATCCCCACAACTTTTACCCTGCAGCCCTGAGACTACACTTCAAAGCAGCCTCCAAATCTGATCCTCCGGTGTTCTTGGTAATGAAGTATGAACAGGACGGTGCACAGAGGCCAGCCTACTAGTGCACACCTCCAAAGTATTCTACATTTCCACAGTTTAAAACCTAAAACCAAACAAGAAACCAAGAAAAGAAGCCTTTAAACCTGTTTGACCTGTGACAGAGTCAGTGTATAAGGTTTTTTCCCAGTGTCTGATTATGTTAGACACCCCTGGTTTAGGAAGGTTAATTTCATATCCTTGTAACTTTCCGTCAGAGCCTGTCTGCTGAAATCCAGACAAAAGGACTCAGACGTTCAGTCGATTAATGGTAATAAAAAGTACAGTATATTCATTTGTAAAGGACACATTTCTGTACCTGTATGTATTTACTTGTCTTTGCACAGATACATTTGGACAATACCGTGAAATTATAAGCAAAGTATTGCCTTAATTCATCTAAGACAATATGTGTGTAGAGCGAAAACAATCTCTGGTGTTGGTGTGAATTGAAGGATCATGCTTTGAATATTAAGCTGCAGATGACCTTGTGTCTCACTGACGTCTGAGAGGTGTAAACTATACAAGAGGGCAAATTGAAAACGTGAGCCAACATACCCAGTCACAATCTATTTTCAATTGTCCATACCCTCCTCACATATTCTCTTCAAAAACAAATCAAACTCTATCTATTGTATTTTCACACCTGTTTCTTTTTCTCAATTGCTTTCCCAACTTTTCATTTTCTCTTTTTTGTGCCCAGTTGTTGAGCCAGAGTGTGACAAAAGCTCAGCCACAACGTATTTCTGGTACCGGCAAACTCTGAACACGACCAGCACCATTGCAGAGAGTGGTGGCCTCAACATCAAAATGACCTTATCTCTGCTTGTGGCCTGGATAATTGTCTGCCTTGCAGTCATTAAAGGAATCGCCTCCTCTGGGAAGGTAATGGGAATGGGGAAAATGTTAGAGAAAATTTAAATCATTTCTGTTTCTGACAGTAGATTTTCTTTTTCCACTTCTGCAGGTGATGTACTTCAGCTCCCTTTTCCCTTACGTGGTCCTCTTCTGCTTCCTGGTCAGGGGTTTAATGCTGAAAGGATCAGTAGATGGGATAGCTCATATGTTTACTCCAAAGGTGAGCCTGATGAAATAATTTTACCTCCAGAAACGATCCTCCAGTTAAATGGCCCCTAATAAACAAGCCCCTCATGTTTTAGCTGGAGAAGATGTTGGAGCCGCAGGTTTGGAGGGAAGCAGCTACTCAGGTCTTCTTCGCTCTGGGTCTGGGGTTTGGAGGGGTCATAGCCTTCTCCAGTTACAACAAAATAGACAACAACTGCCACTTTGATGCCGTGCTCGTCTCCTTCATCAATTTCTTCACCTCAATTTTGGCTACGCTGGTGGTGTTCGCCGTGCTGGGCTTCAAGGCCAACATCATGAATGAAAAATGTGTTGCAGAGTAAGTTCAACACCTGCATGAACTCTCAGTAAGAAAATAAATGTTTTCAAAAGTAAAGATTTTTTGAAGGTAACATGTTTAACTTGGTATTGCATCATCCCGGAACGTTGTTCAAGCTCTCAAAAGAAACGGCGTAGCAAGAATTTGAGGAAAATCACAAGCTAAGCTCAAAATGTTCTTCCCTTTTAGTTTTGACTTTGTCAGTGTTATTGCCACCTACACGCGCATCATGGGTATTACAGCATTTTTGGGTGGAATTTTTATGGGCAGAAATGTTTTGTTGTCAAAGCTTTTTTTAAGGACAAATACCTGTTTAAAAATAAAAAAGACAAAACATGTAGAATCAAACGCATTGTTATTTGGGTATTGACCATACTTGATAGTTTCAAAAGTGTTTTTTAAGACTTTATTATATTATTCTGTTATATTTTCTGTTTGATATTAAAACTAAAGCCTATGTAGCTTATTTTTGTCAAAGCTGGACTTTATTATACTACACCAATAGAGCAAGGTAATGTTCAGAACACTGAGTCAGTGTAATTCTTGACTTTATTTCTTGTACACATCAAAAGGAAAACACATTATCTGTCCAGGTTTGCCTTGTGTTTGTTTAGCTTAATATCTTTGATTAACTGTAGGCTCGTTATATGATTATTCTGCTCTTTTATGTCTGTAGAAATGGAGAAAAGATCCTGGGATACCTCAGCTCCAATGTCCTGAGTCATGATCTCATTCCTCCTCACGTGAACTTTTCCAATCTCACCCCATCAGACTACGCTGAGGTATACAGCGTCATCAAGACGGTAAAGGAGGACAGCTTTGCCCAGTTAGGTCTGGAACCCTGTGTCTTGGAGGATGAACTCAACAAGGTAAGTATTAATGGCAAATACAAAATCAGCTCAGTCTACAGCATGTACAGCATCTCACAGCCTGGATCATCTCTCTGTAGGCAGTTCAGGGCACTGGCCTGGCTTTCATCGCCTTCACAGAGGCCATGACCCATTTCCCAGCATCCCCGTTGTGGTCTGTAATGTTCTTTTTCATGCTAATCAACCTTGGCTTGGGCAGCATGATAGGCACCATGACTGGCATCACCACACCCGTCCTTGACGCCTACAAAGTTCAGAAAGAGCTTTTTACAGGTAGTCCCACCTCTCCCCACCAATTTCCTGTCCCAGCTCCCCTCTTACACCCTCACAGAGTCTTTACTCAGCACTTATGACTTATTAAAATACATCCGGGAACAGCCTACATTAACCTTTCTATCAATGCTCCAAGTGTATTGAATGCCAAAGCATTAGCAGGGTTTAGAACCAGTAATGGGCTAAAAATCAACATTTAACTTTTTCCACGTTTCTCTCAGAATAGCTGTAATGTTTCCTCTCGTCTGTGTATTTTTTCAGTGTGCTGCTGCATTGTGGCCTTCCTTTGTGGGCTGTTGTTTGTTCAGCGTTCAGGAAATTATTTCGTCACCATGTTTGACGATTACTCTGCCGGTCTGCCTCTCACTGTTGTAGTGATCCTGGAAAATGTCTCTGTTGCTTGGATATATGGTACTAAAAGGTAAGGCTGTGAGTGTGTTGTTAGATAAAGTGTTTTGCAAAAGTATTTATACCGAATGTCTTACACGTTAGAACCAAACGTCAAAGGAATTTATTGGGATTGTATCGCAAAGAGCATAAATGTGGAAGGAAAAAGACACATAGTTCTATACATTTTTAGAAACAAATTCCTGAAATGTGCGATTCCAAATTTGGATACACCTAAATAAAATACAGGAAGATTTGATGGAGCTAAATACAGGACAATCCTGGACAAAATCTCTTAGAGGCTAAAAAAAGACTTCAGTTCTGGTGAAAAACATGTGGAAAAGTTCAAAGGGTCATGATATTTTTTGCAAGCCACCGCAGATGTAACTTTGTGTAAAGGTCAAAACGCTTCACTGCTACTCATTTCTCTTGTTTTGTATAATTGTTGCTGTCATCTTCTTGTCAGGTTCATGCAGGACCTGGAGGACATGTTGGGTTTTCGACCATCTATAATCTATTTCTACCTGTGGAAGTACGTCTCCCCTCTTTGTCTCATCATCCTCATCTCAGCCACTGTCATAGAGATGGCCATCAGCCCACCAGGATACAATGCATGGGTTCAAGAGCTGGTCTGTTTAAATATGTTTCTGTTATCTCACAATTAGCAAAGTTCTGCCATTATCTGACCATGAAAACAGTTCTTAGAGACCACGGCTGCTTTATGGATGCGTGTTGACAGACTTTTTATTCTTTCTGATTATATACACTGCTCCATAGATCACCAACAGTGAGAAAACTATTGGCATATCACCTATTAGTTTCCATGCTTCTAAAGAAGTTTAAGACTGGTGTACAGACATGGTTTGTGTTGGTTGCTGTAAGGACTCTTGTGATTTGGTATTTGGGTCAGGGCTTAGCAGTTGAGTAAGGCTGGTTCTTAAAGCTGTTTCTACCTAGTTGTTGTTGTTTTTTAGCCCTCCTGTGAGAGGATGGGTCAGAAAAGACTTCTGCGTGAATGCAAGGTCCAAATGTTTTCAAGCCAATCAGTCTTGTTGGAGTCTCCTGATTGGTGGATTTAGGAAGAAGACTTGGGAAGAGTGGGGGAGGGGGCTCTGTCTTAGCAATTAAATGTCATTGCTAATTTAGAAACTGTCAAGATGGTAACTTAAGAAGAAGAAAAGAAGGAACAAGAAATTATTCATGAAATGGATGTTATTATAAGGATGAATTAAGGGAGAATGGATGACAACATTCTGGAGTGATTTGTTGTTGAAGTTTGACTGAGCCGAATCTGCAATATGGATCTGCACTGGGAGTACTTTCTGCAGCACTCTGGAGGAACCACATCATAGATTAGTGTGTTGCAAGCAAACTGAAATGATATGGGCACAAATTTGGGCCAAAATTAAAGATATGTGGTCAACCCAATCCACTATCTATATTGAACCCTGTGCTGGCATCGTTCTTTGATTGGATGTTGGGCTGATACATCCACCAATCCAGATATTTTTGTCATTCATCTTTGCAAAATATCTCAACCTTATTCGGATTGGAGGGAAAGTCTTTGTAAGCAGCAATTTTAAAGTCTTACCACAGATTAACAATTGGATTTATGTCTGAACTTTGACTGGGCCATTCTAACGAAGCAACATATTTTAGTCTGAACCAGTGGATTCTAAAGTTAGCTACTTGCAGCCGTCTGAGTCCCACCCATGGTCACAGTTCAACAATGGTAACAAATTGCTGTCATCTTCTTGTCAAGTTCATGAAAGCACCTGGAGGACATCTTCAGAACAATAATCAGAGTACTTAATTTTTAATTAAAATATTGCTGGGAGATTAACCTCCTCCCCAGTCTTAAAGGTTTTGCAGATTCTTAAAGGTTTTCCTCCAGGATTGTTGTGTAGTTATCTCCACCCAACTTCCCATCAACTCTGTTTTCCCATGTTCTATAGTGATTATGGGGATGTGCTGCATTAGAAAGTTTCATTTGCATCTTTTCTAAGGAAAGCACCTTTTTTCATGTTTACTGTGATTTGTGGCATAGAGAACTCAGTTATTCTGTTGACAGATTCTGCCACCTTAGCTATGAATCTCTGCAGCTGCTCCAGAGTTACCATGGACCTCCTGGCTGATTCTCTGAAGAATAGTCTTCTTGCCCAGCCTGTCATTTAATGTAGAAAGCCACGTATTGGTAGTTTTGTGGTTGAGTAAAAGGAGCTGAATACATACACCTGCTACACTTTCCAGATTTTTATTTCTGAAAGATTTTGAAAACAATGCATAATTTTCCTTCCAGTTTACAATTATGTTCTGCTATCTGTATATGTAGCTTCTTTAGAAATGTAAATGTCTCTCATTGCATTTATTTTTAAGCTGTACGTGTTAATCACTTTAGGCTCAGGAACGCTTCCAAAGCTACCCTCCCTGGGCTCTGGCCATGTGCTTCGCTCTCATCGTGGTGGCCATGCTTCCTCTCCCGATCGTCTTCATCGCACGCCACTTCAACTTGATGTCAGACGGCTCCAACAAGCTTTCCGTTTCCTACCGTAAAACCATGATGAAAGACATCTCCAACCTTGAGGAGCAGAACGAGGCCAGATTCATCCTCAGTGCCAAGCCCGGCGACGCTCCATTGTCAGGTGTAGCCCGCAAACCCTACGTGACTCCTGCAGGGAACAAATCCGTGGACCCCAATTCACTGTCTCCAAATGTCTGCTACGGTACGAGCTACCAAAATGCTGCAATAAGCCCCACGACACCAACAACGCCAACTACACCTCTCACGCCAGAGTCAAACTCTTGATTTTCCTCCCACCAACACCCCTCCAACATGCAGTCCTTCCACTCAGTTTAGTTTTCAGCTTTTGCCCAGCTAATATTACACAACCTTATGAAGCCAACTATTTCTTCTGTGGTATATACACTCCAAAACACTGTTTTGCTGATCTTCCTGATCATATTGGCTGTCAAAGCCATTCACAGGGTAAAACAAGCTATCAGTAGTCCAGTGCAGTAAGTCTGAAATGAAAACACACAAAAAACATCTAAAACAACATTTAGTTTTGTGAAGGTGTTCCTCTGTTTTTATTTATATATGGCTGATCTAAAGACACACAAATCTGTTTCATTCAGACAAAGTTTACCACCTGCAGGAATTTATGTAGCAATATTTGTTCAGTCTGTAAATATAAATGTACAGTGTAGTAATAAAATCCTGTAGAGTTTCCTATGTGGAGATTTAAGGAAGAATCTCATTCTCCATCACACACGTTACATGTTCTGTAGAAGTTAAACCTTTTAGTTTCTCCACCAAAGAGTAAAAACCACAAAACACTTGAACTGAAGCAAAGATTGTGAGACTCTGTGCGTTGAGTCGGAGTAAAAGTCATGTTTATTAATTTTATTATAAACTCATAAGATAAGCCTGTATTTTATTTTTGATATGCGTGATGGAAGGCACAATCTGCTCATGCTTATTATAAGGCAATTTAAAGTCTGGATTGTTTTATTGATGCTACAAAAGCACAGGAGTTAATTTTTACAGTTTACAAGTGCACAAGTGAATCACTGATTCTAATTGTTTTATTATTATAAACTCTGATGCACAAAATGTCCTGCTATTATTAGAAGCAGCTCCCTTCCCATTGCTGGCTTGCCTTGTAAAAATGTGTAAATGAAATTAAGATTCAAAGTAATTCAATTTTTTATAGCAGCAGCTTGATTTTACACAATTAAATCTGTGAAAACAATATTTTCATTTAACAAGACTTATTTAGCAGGTGAAAAAAAAATCCCATTAGAAAAAATGTGCCCTCATTATTGCCCCCCCTAGCAATTCTGATAAAATATTTTTAACTGGGGTATTTACTAATTCATTATTTACTTTTACAGGTTAATCAAAAAGTCTAAAAATTCTAATTTTAATCTACATATGGCCTGACACAGAGGTGTCAAGATTTGGGGTTGAGTTGGACTCAAATGCAGACATCAAAGTGACAGTTTCATGGTGTTGATGATTGAGTTAATTAAAGAAAAGAAAAGAAAACAGAGGAACTGGAACAAGAGAACCAGGGAAAACTGACTAGAAACATATGATGAAGAACAGGATCTTGTGAGGAAACTAGCTGGCTCCTAAGTACTGGGATGGTTCATGAGTGTCATAAAAACCAGGTGTGACTAATAAGGAGAATGAGGTGCAGCTGGGAAAGAAACTGAGGCAAGCACAAGAAGTTGAATAAAAACATAAAAGGATCTACTAAGCAAATGGACTAACATTAAAATGAGAATCTAAACCAATAAACAAAGAGCAGAACACAAGAAAGAACTAAAAAACTAATCAAAAATGAATTAACTCAATACAGAACACCCTTAGTTACAAAAATAATCAGCCCAAAATAACCTGTTTACAAAAACAATACCCACAGATCATGACAGGTTACTTTCTTTTTATCATTCCTCAAAACTGGAATAGGTGAATATGCTATTAATGGTAGGCACATAGTGTGGTTGTACATAAGTCACTCACCTTCTCTTCAAATTTGCTGTCAAAGAAACACCACAGAGAGAGAAGGATGAGTAGAGAGGTAAAAATAAAATAAAACGCACTATTCGATAACTGCAGTATCTGTAGGTCACCAAGTCTCCACAACAGCTACTTAGTTTAAGGCTTTAAAACACGTTTGCCAGGCGTGCTGATGTATTTGGAGGGTGCTGTACGTTCCACATAGCACAGAGGCAGTGTTTGAAAGAAAAATAAGAGCACAAGCTAAAAATGCACAAAGTTTGTCCTCTGTGACAAAACATAATGACAAACATGGACCAAAAGACAGAGGAACCTGCAATGTAAAAACCCAAACAACGGTAACCTTTCAGCTTTTAGTATACACTCCAGAAAGCCTTAGACAGTTCACCTGCACAACCATTATGACAACCAACATGCAGTCTTCTGTATATCTGTAGGATACTGAACCTATCACTGCAGACAGGTACAGATGTCTACACACTAATATAAATTAGTTGGTGTAAAAGAGCATGTTTTAGTTCATGTCACGCATTTATTTATTTTTCTATTACAGTATTCAAAGCATTGGTGTTAAATTATAAATAGACTATTTATTTTATTATGCTGTATATTTGCTGTTATATAAAAGCAAAGATGAACAGAGATGAGAGTATAGAATATATTTGTTCATTTTGTTTGAGGCTTGTGTGTATTTAAACATTTGTCTGTGTTATTTTTGGTGTTGCTTGTTATTGGCACGGAAAATGCTGATGGACTAAATATTAATTCAATAGCAATGAGCCTCTGGAGTTGCATAAAGTTAGAAGGGGTGAGGAAACATCTGGGTAGATGTTCCTGCAGACTTTGTTTAAGCTTTTCTGAATTTATTTGTAATTGTATAAACTAAATTATTTTGGTTCTTGCTGTCAAACAGATTCAAAATTAAGTAAAGATTGTTAACTTAAATACAGCACAAACTATAGATACAAATGTATGACTTCGTATGCAAATTAGTTAAATTAGACATGCCAGAGCACAACGTAGAACACTAGATGGCAGCAAAGGGCATTTGCTAGTGGTCTTCTTTGGAAGTAGCTTATCATTAGCTTTGATGTTACTGTATTGTCATTTTCTCGTCTTTGAGTTGCTTTGGATAAGAAGTCTCCCAAATGCATAAACATAAATGTCAAAGCAATGACAACAAAAATATAATTTAATGTCTCACTGCACAATGCAAACATATTGGACTCATGATATCACTAACAGTCTGATTAATTCAAATAATAATTATCTGACCAATTGGGCTACCCCTAAAGCACATACATTTCATTCCCAGACAGTCAGTTGATCTATTATTGTGGCAAAAAACTAAGGCAACAAGAAGGAAACTAAACTACACTTTTCTCTGGCAGAACAGGTGAAATCCACCTACAGTATACGTGCACCATTCAAAACGGGTGCCTTAGATTTTTCACATTTTGACCAGCGACACTGATGTTTTTCAATTCACCAGCACACACGGTTTGATCGGAAACAGTAGGACAGCAGCTTAAGGTCTCTTAATAAATATGTTTCGTTTACTTTTTAAATCTACGTTTGCTTTTCTTAGTTTTGGGGAATTCTCATCGTCTGCTCTATTATGACACCCACTGGCTTATCAAAGTATTGCATTTGAATTCTTTACTCAGTATCTAATGCTTCTCTTTAGCCTGACCAAATGTTTCTGATTAAACTTAAATCTGCACAAAATGTTTTAAATATGGTTGGTGCATTCTGCTCCTATAAAATATTTTTGGGCGTATCAACACCTTTAAACGTAACAGTTTGTGTAACATTGTTTTCCAAAACTGAATGCTGTGTCAGACTGATATGACAGTAATGGGGGTTTTTTTGTGCTGAAATGTTCTGCCACCTACTGGTCAGTCAAGAAACAGCAGCCATCTCACATTCCCATCTTGTTAAATATGTTTTGTGATTAATGATAAATCTCATGCGCCCGCTGGCATGGCTGTAAACCCTGTGTCTTTTTTTGTGTGTTGTCTCACTTTTCCTGCTGCTGTTTGTGTGTCATGTAACCATCCAGGTCACCAAACTATTTTGCAGATAGTTTTTATTAACGTGGAGTATAGCAAATGTCTTAAAAAGTGGCAAAAAGTAATAATGAATGTGACTGATGCACTTTGTTCAACAGAAAGCAAATAAAGTTGGTGTTTATTTTATTATTCTTAACTGTAGCAGTAAATTTAAGGTCAGTGTAAAAGCAATATTGTTATATTTCAACAGCACAGCAGCTGTGGCTGAAAGGACATCTTCGCACTAAGAAATTTTAATGACTTGAATGTGTGTGTGTTTATATTTATAAATGTGTGTGTTTGTGTAGAGTTAGTCTGGTGTGTGCAGGGCCTTACTAAGCACACATGTCAGGTGTTATCTGTACTGGAGACGCATTTAGAAACATCCCTTCACAGTCTCTCTATGTTTCTCCTCAGTCATATGAATGAATGATTCACAAGTATTGTGTAACTTATAAACATAGCTATATAAATGTAAATAAAGAGTGAACAAAGCTGTTGTGTTTGTTGCTTTTTACCTTAAAACCGAGGTCATACTGTAAGTGGGTCATTGAGTCACAGGATGACCAGTCTGTGTCTAAATAATAGTTATTTATTTATTTAAAAATTTATTGAGCTCAAGATGTGAACACCCTATTTTAAAAATCCTTATTTTTGTCAAGAGAATCTGTTTTTTTCAGTTGGTATTTTGGTAATTTGCGTTTTATTTAGTGCATAGAACTTAAGCTTTTACAAAAGAGAGAGAAAAGTATGTTAATGAAAATACAAACTACATATTTTTGCCCAGAACTCAAAAATGACACATTTTCCTTGTGCAGATATTAGTTGGTAAGAAAACAACAAAAGCAGTAAATTGCAATGTGAAAATGTGAATGTCACTAATTCTGGACAGGTTTGCATTTTCTGCAAGTTAAAACTACATAAGACTGTAATAATGTTCATAAATCGGCCAATCTGAAGAGTGAATACTTTTCTTTTCAGGGAGCTATGATCAAATTTGTAACAAAAGAGATCATAGTCCCCCTCCTTGAACCGCCACCTTAACGTGGTGGTGGGGTTTTAGTGCTCGAATGATTCTAGAGGCTATGTTGTCTGGGGCTTAAATGCCCCTGGTAGGGTCTCCCATGGCAAACAGGTTTCGGGTGACAGGTTAGACAGAGAGCAGTTCAGGAGACCTTCATGAGGACCATACAATCGAGGCATGTGACGTCACCCGGTACGGCAGAGCTGGGGTCCCACCCTGGAGCCAGGCCTGGGGTCAGGACTTGTTCAAGAGCGCCTGGTGGCCAGGTTGCTCCTTGCGGGACCCAGCCGGCCAAGCCTGAACGAGAGACTTGAGGCCACCCCCTAGTGGGTCGACCACCTACAAGGGGAACCATGAGGGACCGGTGCAAAGAGGATTGGGGGCGGACAAAGGTGGAAACCTTGGCAGCCCGATCTCCATGCTTCGGCTGACATTAGGGACATGGAATGTCACCTTGCTGGGGGGGAAGGAACCTGAGCTTGTGTGGGAGGTCGAGAGATATGGACTCTGCTGGGAACGTCTGGCAGATCCCTCTGCCAGGGATGTATTCAACTCCCACCTCTGGGAGTTGAATACATCCCTGGCCGAGGGATCCCGAACGCTGGTGGTGGACACGGCAGTAAGGGATTCTGTGATTCTGTCAAGCTGAAGATGGAGTCCTATCGGCTGTGGTACTCCTGAGGCGGCTGACGGGTACCATGACGCCAAGCGTGCCGCGGCCCAGGCTGCAGCAGAGGCAAAAACTCGGGCCTGGGAGGAGTTCAGTGAGAAAGACTACTGGTTGCCCTCGAAGCGATGGGGGAGCTACTGACCTCGACTGGGGACATTATCGTACTTTGAGGATGTCCTCAATCGTGCCATCACGCATTCCCTGGTGAAAGCAGAGGCTGGGGACTCGAGGTCGGACTCTTTCATCACCCAGGCTGAAGTCGCCAAGGTGGTTAAAAAGCTCCACGGTGGCAGGGCTTGGGGAGTGAATGAGATCCGCCCTGAGTACCTCAAGTCTTTGGATGTTGTGGGGATGTCATGGTTGACACACCTCTTCAACGTTGTGTGGCAGTCGGGGACAGTGCCTCTGGACTGGCAGGCTGGGTTGGTGGTCGCCCTTCATAAGAAGGGTGACCGGAGGGTGTGTTCCAACTATAGGGGGACCACATTCCTCAGCCTCCCTGTCCCATGCCAGGTTATTGGGAAGGAGAGTCCGGCCGAAAGTCAAACCTTGGCTTCCGGATGAGCAGTGTGGTTTTCGTCCCAACCATGGAACACTGGACCAGCTCTGCACCCTCTGCAGGGTACTTAAGGGTTCATGGGATGTTGCCCAAC
Source organism: Crenichthys baileyi (assembly GCA_036173005.1). NCBI lineage: Eukaryota > Metazoa > Chordata > Actinopteri > Cyprinodontiformes > Goodeidae > Crenichthys > Crenichthys baileyi. The sequence continues at coordinate 102,050 of JAHHUM010002605.1, forward strand.
CACTCCAGATGTGTTTTGTGGACCTGGAGAAGGCATTCAACTGTGTCCTTTGTGGTGCCCTGTGGGGGTGCTCCAGGAGTACGCAGTCCTTTATTAGGGGCCATCCGGACTCTGTACAAGTGGAGCAGGAGTTTGGTCCGCATTGCGGCACTAAGCCGGACCTGTTCCCGGTGCATGTTGGACTCCGGCAGGGCTGCCCTGTGTCACCAGTCCTGCTTATAACTTTTATAGACAGGATTTATAAGCGCAGCCAGGGGCCAGAAGGGGTTTGGTTTGGGGACCAGTGGATTTTGTCTCTTCTTTTTGCAGATAACGTGGTCTCCCTCTAGCCAAGACCCACAGCATGCACTGGGGCGGTTCGCAGCCAAGTGTGAAGCAGCTGGGATGAAGATCATCTCCTCCAAGTCCGAGGACATGGTCCTCAACCAGAAAACGGGTGGCTCGTCCTCTTTATGTTGGAGGGGAGTGCCTGCCTCAAGTGGAGGAGTTCAAGGATCTTAGGGTCTTGTTCACGAGTGAGGGAAGAATGGAGCGTGAGATCAACCAACGGTGCGGCTGCCGCAGTGATTGGGACGCTGTGCCGGTCCGTTGTGGTGAAGAGAGAGCTGAGCTGAAAAGCAAAGCTCTCGATTTACCGGTCAGTCTACGTTCCTACCCTCACCTATGGCCATGAACTTTGGGTCATAACCGAAACAACGAGATCCCAGATACGAGCGGGTGAAATGAACTTCCTCCGTAGGGGTCTGGGTGTCTCTACTGAGTATGCTGCCCCTGCGACCCGCCCCCGGATGAAGCGGAAGACGAAAAGTGCGAGTACGAGTACGGGATCATAGTCTGGTTGGTATTCTTTGCAACAAAATCAACATCATTATTATGCATTTCTACCATAGTTGTGTGTTTTTCATGCTTAGACGTTCCTTTCTTCAAAGTAACCTCTATCTTTAACAATCACATGGCAGGGAAGCAACATGAAAATGATATGACTCTTGCAAATCTTGCCAGCTCTAAAATTAAGCCCTTATTTTCTTATTGGTCATATATATTCTTTCACTGTCTGGTAAGTTCATGTATACTACAAGTAAATGCAGGAAAACTGTGCACATTAATCAAAGCAAATTATGTTTAGGCAGGAAATACATCCTAAAATCCAAAGACTTCATTCTGGATTTTAAAAAGGGATTATGAACAGAAAGTTGAAGTTTCCAAAGCAGTTTCCATATGGTTTGTCTGTGTTGGCTTTGCCTCCACACCTTTGGCCTGAAGTGTACATCCAGAAGAAGCATAAGGAGGTTTATATTTCGGTGAACTCCTGCCTTGCTCTAAAGTGAACGTACTTGGGGCTGTGTTTTGTTCTCCAGGAGGCTCCAAAGGCCTAAGAAGGCTGGTTTATTCAGTGAGAATTATTGACCGTTTATGGTCACAAGAGGAAGGCTGGATGTCAAGACATAATGTCTGGAGTAATTAAAGTGATTAAAGTTATAGATTGTGTTATATTTGAAACTATACGGCACTATACGGTATTTTCCTGACACCTTTAGGTAATTTTTAAAAAATAAATAGTAGAAACCAGATATTTACAGACTCTGTATGAAATGTTTTTTTGCTCACTCTTACAAGATTACAAGATGTTTGAGGTCATTTAGAATTACTAAAATTACTTCAGTTGTTTGGCTGCCATTTATTAAATGGGCTATTTACTGAAATTTTTTTTACTTTCTTCAGTTATACCTTTACATATATGTCCTCAATATTTGATATTGTCTTTTAAAACTGTATGACTTGGGTCAGATTTCTGGGGTTTCCTTCGACAGGTTTTCACCAACGTTTGCCAGAGTTTTGGTCCATATAAGTGGTTTGACTGAGTCAGGTTTGTAGGCCACCTGGTTCACAGACACCTTCTTAACTCTACCTGCAAGTATTCTATGGGACTGAGATATGAGCAGTGTGATGACCAAAACCCGGACCAAACAGCTAAGGCCCCTGCTTGGGGTCAAAACAGGATGCAGGACATTTATAATTGAGGGAAAACGCAAACTGTTTTGTACAGTGATTAAATGTGTGTTTTATTATTGTTTGTTTGTTTTTTTACAGGGATACCACTGTTCTTAAACCAACAAAGCAAAACTAAATGTAGATTAGGATTCATTTTATTTTCAATCCCATTTTGTTTATTTTTTTTACCTTTTTTCCCCAAATTAATTTAATCAAAAGAAAGCGGTGCTGTTCTACATGTAAACCAATTTAGAGGGTTGATTATTGTTTATTTTATTAATTATTTACATACCAACATTCATAAAAAGGCAATCCAAAGTGCTTTACAGCACATCAAAAAAACAGAAAGAAAATAACAAAGCATAAAGGCATTGCATAAAAGAAGCAGATGTTAAAACAGAGATATCAAAAACAAATTTAAATATGACCTTAGATTGAAGTTTAATTTCAAATTTACATCTGTTCAAATCTTTTTTTCAGATTCTTTCACCAGAAGCTGCTTTAAATAAAAATGTTTCCAGTTCCTATTTAAAATAATTTAATGAGAGGGTTGAACATGTTTTGATGTTACATGTTCCACATCATCATGAAATTTGAATATCACACAAAGATAATCTGAGTAAATACAACATGCCGTTTTGAAATGATGAGTTAATTTATTAATAAACCATCTAGACCAGCCTGGTCATATCTATAATATAACTGGCCCTTGTAATTTCACGAATTACGACCTCACCAACAGCATAAAGAAATCACCTAAACAGAACCTGTATGACAACATGAAGTAGGCTAAAAGATCTCAAAAAGTGGCACATTATGCTCCAATCTAAAGAAATTCAAGAACAGATGAGAAATAAAGTCCCTGACATCCATCAGTTTGGAAATGAATACCAAGCCAATTCTGAGGCATTGGGGCTTGGTCGGTTTGGATAACTAGCAGAAGTATTCTGTAAGGGGGCAAATACTTTTCACTGCACCGTAAACAAGAATTAGATACAAGAGGAGGAGGCTACTTTCTGTCATATGTTAAATTAAACAGTCAGTTAGGATGTGCTTCATTCAAGCATAACAGCTGCAAGTGTGTCATGTAAATGTTTTAGTTTGATACTGAAGGAAATTTGTCATGTGTGTCCACCTGATCTTAGATGAGGGTCCATTTATATGTAATTCAGCTGTTGCTTTTAGATGTCCACCAAACAAAACCATCCAGAAAATAAAAAAACAGAACCAAGAACATTTCATAAAACACAGAAAAAAGGCAAAACAACATTATTGGTGACAGTGCATTGTTTCTTCAGCAAACGAGAACCAATAAAACAGAGAAATGTTTAAATATTATCTGGGTCCTTTGAAATTTGCCTTGGCTAAAAGTCCTCTGAGCAACACAAACCAGACCACATAAAGTTACAGAGGAGGACACCTGCTGCTCTGTGTAGAAACTACATTTTGATCAGAGTTATCTGAATCTCAATAAACATTTACTGCTTGTGTCGTTTCAAATCACAGATCCTGATGCAGCATTTGTCGTTGAGCCAGAATCCTGGATACAGCGGCTCGGTGAATTTGGCCTCCACCTTGTACAGAAATCTCATGCTGTCTGACACCTCGTAGAACGATAGAGTTCCCTCCTTGAATTTTAGATAAACTCCAATTCTTCCACCACTGGGCAGTTGTGTGAGCCGGATGCTTTCTAATTTGTGGCTCACAGAGTAGAAATTTGTGAGATCGAGGCTCCAGGAGTTTGCATTGGCCCCAAAGGCCGACTTGTTTGTGCTGCTTTTCCTATCGATCCCTTTGTATGCGAGGGCAATCTCTGCCTTGTCTCCTTTCACCTCCACCTCATAGTAGCACCGCTCGGCCTGCAGCCCCTCTCTGCACAGCACCTGGTGTCGATGGGTGAACCTCTCTGAAGAATATAAGGCTGGGGTTTGGCATCTGTCGGCAGACATCCTCACCTCTCTGTCAGAGATGATCAGGTCCTTATGAGCTGTTGTGGGGTCCAGAGAGAGGTCGCAGGCATCTGGTATAATGAGAGAGAGGAAAAAGATAAAGTTAGAGTTTCAGAGACAGAATGTGAGGTGAGAACATTCAGATCTAAAGATGAACTAACAGTGCAGGAAGTCTTCTCTGGTTGTAGGCTCCACGTCCTTCTTACTCATTGTGCCTCCAGTAAAACCTATGAGGAGACATTAAACAACATTATTACTGGATACATGCAGTTCTTTCTGTGATCGATCAACACAAAGTGGTCCATAATTGTAAAGTGGAAGGGAAATGATACAGAGTTGGCAAGATCACATTCAAAGTATTGCCATAGATTCTGAATTAGATTTCCGTCAAGACCTTTTATATCTGACACATGAATATAATTTTATCTATACTACATTCCAGTGTAGCTCTGGCTGCTTAGCATCATCACCCTGCTAGAAGGTGAACCTCCTCACAGTCTCAAGTCTCTTGCAACCTCTAACAGGATTACCCTCTATTCATCATCTGACCAAGTTTCCTGTCCCTGCTCAAGGAAAGCATCCCCACAGCATGATGCTGCCATCACCATGTTTCATGTTTGAATTGACTCTTTCAGGTGTAGTTGTTCTATCACACTTTTCACATTTTTCAAGTGGGCAGAAAGTTAATTTTTGGTCTCTTCTGACCAGAGCCCCTTCTTCCACATACTTTTTGTGGCCCTCACATGGCTTGTGGCAAACTGCAAAACAAGACCTCTTCTGACTTTCTTCAACAATCCAACAGTCTTGCGACTCTCCCATAAAGGCCAAGGTTTGTTGGATGCGCAATAGGTATCCGATCAACAGATTGTCCCACGTGGGCTGTGGATCTCTGTAGCTCCTCCAGAGTTACCATGGACCTGTTGGCTGCTTCTCTGATTAATGCTCTTGTCCCCCAGCCTGTCGCGAAGCAGTTACTTATGGTGTAATCCATGAAAACATGACCTAATTTTCTTCTGTGCCTGTTTTTGCAATACCTTAAATATTTACCCCAAACATAAAGTCTGTCACTCGCTATTCAGTCTGAATTTCAAATTTGATGGGGGGGACATGAAATAAGATAAAATTGCATGTCAACTAAAACTAAATGTAATCTCCCACAACACAGAGATTGGTCACGTGAGCGTATGTGACACACAGATCAATAATCTAATCATTCAGAAATGACTAAAGCCACTTGGTTTTGAGGAGAAGAAACGCTATCTACAGTTAAGCATGGAAAGGGAAGTATTATGCTTCAGGGAGGTTTTTTGCTGAGGCTATATGAGGGCTTCACCATATTGAGCATCTCCAGTATGACAATAACTAAAGACAAACTGTTAGGGCAATAAATTAGGGACTGAAGAGGAATCACATTAATGTTACGGATAGGCCCAGCTAGTCTCCAGACCTCAGTCCCTCAGAAGATCTGAAGAGGAAGCTGAAGCAGTTTCATTGTCAAAAGACAGCAGGAAACCAAAACGATTAAGGGAGTTTCTGAAAAAAGAAGTGAGCCAAAACCTCTCATGAGATGTTTTCAAACCAGGTGACCAACCAGAGAAAATGGCCCAGCATTGTGAAATAAAAGTTTGTTCACAAAAGTCAAAGTCACGTTTTGCTTTGGGATCAAATACTTTTCGCTCCATTGCAAAGGTAGATTGTTCTAGCTAAATGTGACTTTTTGCCCTCTTGTGATCAACATTATACTGTAAAATAAAAAAAAGAAATTACTTCTTAACAAACCATCACTGGATTCATTTCTTTGCTGCTGATCCTCCACGTCTTTTTCTGCAACATTTTCCTCCTGATCATCATTGCCTTTGACAGAAAAAACGTGATTTTTTCAAATAAATCGATTTTACTAAATATTTCCACGTCAGCAACACATACAAGTTTGAGAGAGTGAGGCAAATTGTTGGTCACAGAAGTCCTCCAGCTGCCTCCCGAGCTGCTCCATAGCTCTCTTTGTAACTTCAATGGGGAGAAGTGGATTCTCTGAGCCCTCCTTATAGGAAAGAAGATCTTTTTCACAGATGCTCTTCATACTGGGCCATTCCTGGGGGAATAAACACATTTTAATGCAGAGGGGATGTACAGCTAGGATACAGGTGAATTTTTCACTGATATACCTGCAGAAAGAGCACACTGTGGTCACTCTGTGCCAGGAGATCCAGCTCAGCATACATCTTCTTCATCTCCTCTATCTTCGTCTCAAGGTTCTGGAGTGAGACGTTGAGCTGAGCTTCTGCTGCCCATGCCTGAGCTTCTATAATCTTTGTCAGAGACAGGTAATGTCGCTGAAGGCAATCAATGACTCTGACTGTAACTGTTTCACAGTCATCCTTCGTTTTCTTGGCCTCCTTCTGTTTTAAACCCAGCAGAACAGGATCAGCATCCCTCCGAGCTCAGAGCTTTTAAACGGTATGATCTGATTTTCTCACCTCAGTTCGCTCAAACATCTTCTTCATGTTCTCCTGCTGTTTCTGCTGCTCCTGAAGTTTCTCTCTCAGTTTTTTTTGCATGATCCTCAGCTCCTCCTTAAAATACACCAAATACCAACAGTAAGCCTTTTTTCCAGAATAGCTGAGCTGCCTTTTTTTGTGCCATGTTAACATAATCGTCTGTATACTTCTGGATGTTTGTCTTTCATTGGTTCAGTAAGGAGATCTTCCATAACTACAGAGCATTAACAGTATTGATGATGTTCTATCCCTAAGAGAAAACAGTTTGCACCTTCACTGCAGGACCTCTGCTTACCTTGCGTTTAGTTTTTCATATTGTTAAACGAGTCAGACCAGTAGTGATGTGGGCCATATGGGCAGCTGCCCAGGGCAGCATTAGAAAGGAAGGGCGCACAAGCAATCACATAGTGGCCAAGTGGGATGAGGTTATTCTGTGAGGGTCTTCTTTTCTTTTAGATAGAGTAGTGGAGCACCACAACTCTATTTTTGCCTGTTAAGTGAATTTCCTTAACAGGCAAAATCACCCAGAGCACTATTCACGCAAGAACTGCCACAGACTCACATTTCTCTTAAAAATCGAAAGGCTTTCTGAATAGCTTCGAAGGAACTCTGTAATTTGTTAACAGAGAATCTTATATATTTCTCAGTGAAATCAAAGTTGTTAGGGGCGAGGCGATGGAGCAGAAGTTGAACACTAGACCAATTTTCCAAGGCCTTAGTCCTCGATTTGGTTGACACAGCGCCAAGTCCCGGCCTGCTGACGTTTGCTGCATGTCTTCCTTCTCTCTCCACCCTATTTCCTGTTAGCTACATTTTGAAAAAGACTAAGAAAAATAAAGGCCACTAGTGCATTAAATAAAAGTTGCTATTTTTTAAAAGAGTAATCTCTTTGCACATTAGGTATATTTAATTTATTAGTTTAGTTCTGCTAGTTACAAGGTGTGTTACTTCTAAAAACGCTGTTTCTTTCATTTTTGTTTGCAGTTGAACTAAATTCCTGACTGCTTACCGTATCTGATTCCTGTGATAATAAAAATCTGCACCAGAAACTTTGCTCTAGTTTAAGATGAACAGGCTCACAGTAAGTGACAAGTCCTTTTTTCACATCCTTTACCTGTTTCCTTCTACGCTCTTCCTTTACCAAACCAAATATGTGTCCGCTGTGCTTGGTTGAAGCACACACACCACATATGATCTTCTCATCTGTGCAGCAGTAAACATCCAGTGGGCTGTTGTGACGCCAGCACAAAGTGCTCCCTGCTGTATCTGCACTGCTCCGGTCTCTCTTCAGCAGGGTCTCAGCTGACTCCTGATTTTTTCTCTTCATGTTCAAACTCCTCTCTGTGTCTCGCAGCAACTCAGCCAGAGTTGTGTTCCTGATCAAATGAGGTCTAGAGGGAAACTTCTGACCACAAGCAGGGCAGCTGTGGTTCTTCTGCTCCGAGACCCAGCAACCTTCGATGCAGTCAAGGCAGAAGTTGTGTCCACAGGGGATTGTTGCAGGATTCCTGAGAAGGTTTCTGCAGATCCGGCAGGAGAGGTGGTTTATGCTGACAGGGATGTGAGGCTCTGCCATGTTTGTGCAGAGAAAAAAAGGCGGGCTTTGTTACACAAGCTTTGTTTCGTTTCCTGAAAAGATGACTCAGAGGCATTTTGTTTTGATTCATCCATTCGAAAGTGAAAGCAGGTGTGACTGAAATATTTGAACCAATTCCAATAAGAACGGTCATTAGATGGGGATGGATAGCACGGGGTTGGGTGATATTTAATGACACTGATGTTCTCCAACAAACCTTCATAGAGCAGCATGCATCCTGGAGCATTGCCTGATTCTTTCTCAAATGAACAACTGATTTTATGAGCTTTATTTCAAGTTTAAGCCAAGCTCTGTTCATAATTCATTGATAAACTCCTCTGACCTTGACTGTATGACTCATGCCGAACGCAAACATGAAACCTTCATCCCTGAATGAGACGCAGAACGCTCCCGCTGTGTTGCTGGGTAGATCATTTAGCTGCTGGTGACAGGAAACACAGAGATACAGTATGGCTACAGGAGGAAAGCTGCTCCACCCATCTGGACATGTTAGGCTGTTAAAAAAAAACTGTTTCCGCAGTTTTCTTTACAAACTCAAAAGCATTTACTGTATAAACTGAAAAAAGCATGATTATATTAAATCAAACTACTTGGCTTGGCACTGTAGCCGCTTGCAGCCAAGAAAAACTTCCTTGTTTAGAAAAGGATTAGATTTGATTATTGCCATTTTTCCTTAGTCTTTTGTTTGTATGTTTATCATTTCTTAATTTCAAATCAACATCTTTTTTACATCATGCCTAACCTTTAATATGAATCTTTTAACAGTTTTAGCTTCAGATTTTTTTGTCTTTTTTCATCTGTCCAGCCACCTGAATTGCCTCGCCTTCCAGCTGCTAAAGTCAAAGCTGCTGAAAAAAAATCAGCAGTTTACATCAAATATGTATCATTGAAATGACGGCATGTCAATTCTTCTGTCAGAAAATAAAATATATAGAAATATTAAATAGGAGATGGTAATATTTTATTACATTATTTAGGTCAATGTAGAACAAAGACAGTCATGATAAATAGGTTACACAATTTACATGTATTTATATGCTGTTTGATGAGAGAAATCAGAAATGTGAAACCGCCAAACGTTTCTCATTCACAGCCACCAATAAATGTGTTCTGGGTAAAAGGTTAAAGCTGCTTCTCATTCAGTCTGTTGGTCAGTAAAGTCTGCAAGACAATCAATTGTCCCAGAGCTGAAACAGGAAATAGGCGCTCAATGGAAACAGCCTCTTAAAAAAGTAAACAACCTTTAGACGACAACTACAGAATGCATGAATTCATATAGTGCTAACCCCTGTCCTCTACTTTTGTCCCTCTGAGGAGATACATTAACTGATAAAATCAAACTGAAGCAGAAAAAAAAAGATTTCAAATTAAACTGACATGTAGTACTTCCAGCTGATTTACTGACCTACTTAAGTAGGTGAGGCACACAGAAAAATACCTGTAACTAAAACTGAGGGTTTGAACCATTATCACGGATTCATTTATAATATGGTAGCAGTGGGGAAAAGCTCTGAGGAGCCTTAATACAAAAAGATCATACATGTCTTTTTCCCTTTTAAAATGATTCACATTAATACTAAATGTCTTAAAGGCAAACGTTTATGTCAGAAAGCACTCGGTCAGAGGCTTAAACAACCTGAAAAACCACACAGTTTCCAGCTGATGGTCAACAGTCAACTTCTGAGAAGGAAATCCAACCGTCAGAATATGTAACATCATAATGCATTAAGAGTTTGATCAGGTAGAAAACCATCAGATGTTTCTATAAACGGACAAAAAATGTTTTTTTAAAAACACAAAGTTGTTTGGCAGTGGTCTAGCCTCACTGCAGCAGTTCCTCCCATGAAATGGGTTTAGAGAAGACCTCACGTTCCAGCCAGAGGTCATAGTTCATCTGGAAGTCCTCGGGCAGGTCTACTCGCTGCCCCAGGACGCTCTGCAGGCAGTTGTCCACAGGAAGGAAGTCTGGATTACTGTGGCTCTTGTCGTAGCGGCGACTGTTGAAGCGCTCGATGCTGGCCCGTAGGGCGCACTCCTCAGCCTGGAAATCCCAGGGACGGGCATCCAAATCTGTTCCCGTAAACAAAAATTGTTGAATATTTTTGGTTTGATTATCCTTGATACAGCTCAATTAAAGCATCAGTCAAAAAAATCTAATAAAATCAAAATAAAAAACAAGAAAATTTAAAAATTAAATTAAAAGCAACTGTAAAAATAAACAACCAAATGGAAATATTGTTTTTCAGACTGTAGGAGGCAAAGTATTGAAGCCAAAACCATTAATACTTTACTTTTTAAAGGTGGAGACAAATACAGCAAAATTATTAAAAGGATAACGATATTTACAAGAATATACTGTAATTTACCAGAAACTTTAAAGACATTTTCTGTATCTAAACGTAAAGAATAGCAATATATACAAAAATGTACACTCACCGGCCACTTTATTAGGTACACCTGTCCAACTAATCGTTAAAGCAAATTTCTAATCAGCCAATCACATGGCAGCAACTCAATGCATTTAGGCATGTAGACATGGTCAAGACGATCTGCTGCAGTTCAAACCGAGCATCAGAATGGGGAAGAAAGCTGATTTAAGTGACTTTGAACGTGGCATGGTTGTTGGTGCCAGACGGGCTGGTCTGAGTTTTACAGAAACTTCTGATCTACTGGGATTTTCACGCACTACTATCTCTAAGGTTTACAGAGAATGGTCCAAAAAAGAGAAAATATCCAGTGAGCGGCAGTTCTGTGGGGGCAGATGCCTTGTTGATGCCAGAGGTCAGCTGGTGGTGGTGGTGTAATGGTGTGGGGGATATTTTCTTGGAACACTTTGGGCCCCTTAGTACCAACTGAGCATCGTGTCAACGCCACAGCCTACCTGAGTATTGTTGCTGACCATGTCCATCTTCTGATGGTTACTTCCAGCAGGATAACGCACCATGTCATAAAGCACGAATCATCTCAGACTGGTTTCTTGAACATGATAATGAGTTCACTGTAATCAAATGGCCTCCACAGTCACCAGATCTCAATCCAATAAAAAACCTTTGGGATGTGGTGGAACGGGAGATTCACATCATGGATGTGCAGCCGACAAATCTGCAGCATCTGTGTGATGCTATCATGTCAATATGGACCAACCTCTCTAAGGAATGTTTCCAGTACCTTGTTGAATCTATGCCATGAAGGATTAAGGCAGTTCTGAAGGCGAAAGGTGGTCCAACCCGGTACTAGCAAGTGGTACAGTGGTGTTATAAAAAGTAAAAAAAAAAAAAAGAGACCTCCAAATAACCTAGCAAATTATTATAAGGAAATCATTAAGTGACACCAGTGCTTCCCATTTAAAAGAATGAAATTAAACAAAACCTTTGTTTAAAATTTGCTTCAATTTGTTGAATTCAGAGCAGTGGTCTGCCAGTAACAACACTCACCGTTTCCATAAGCCCAGTCGTCATTAAGGCGATGTCGCACCTTCTGGTAGATGGCAGACATGGTCTTCATGTTGCTCTTCCTCCACTGCCGCCCCAGGTATTTGGTCTGCACTTTGAGCAGCTTGAGGACATAAAGCTGCATCATAGCTTGCTTGACCTTCAGCGCCCTCTTCAGGATGGGAGCGGACTTAAACACGACTAACATCTGGTGAAGAACGGCTCATCATAAGGACATATGATCAAAGTCGTGTCTGGACAAGTTTAATGTGACGCTGTCTCACCATCGTTCTGGAGTGCTTCCATTTGGTCAATTTGTTCAGGATTCTGAGCAGGTTAATACATGAGAACAGGTTCCTCCAGCAAAACTGAGTGTTGTCTCCCGCTTCCTGAGACAGAAATCATTCGAAATGAAACTAAATGCCAACATCCTTCTAAAATAACCAGTCAAAGCTACTAATCAGAAAACTCACCAAACTCTCTGCAGTTAACTCCGGGAGCTCATGGACCACACAGTATGGAAAGTCGAGCACTGAGATGCTGATGAGGAAACACAATGAAAGCAATTTAACTTCAGAAGCTTCCAGTCAACAGGACCGGTGCGGTTTGTCCAGAAAAAGGACAGATAAAAGTACCTATTTTTAGCTGTGATGTAAGACATGATGTTCTGGTTGAAAAACTTCAGGATGAGTGGGATACAGTTAGCAAACACCAAGTGCTGAGCCATGTACTCGAACTATTTTAAAGAAAAAAAAAAACTTCACTTTATTTAAATAAAAATAATTTTTCCTCACATCAAATGCACATTTTTATATGCTAAAAACCAAAACTGGAGGTGCTCCCACCTGGTAGATGTGGTTCAGTTTGAAGTGTTTCAGAAGCAGCAGCAGGATGGCAGAGATGGCTTTAACAATGATTTCTTTGTGGCGATTGACATCGACACCAAGTTTCATGCTCTGTAAAACCGTTGTCCTGCACAGAGACAGGGGAAAGATCAGGATGTTTGGTCAACCTAAATTAATAATTTTAACTTTGCATGTTCTATCTAAGACACAGCTACCAACCACACTGTGGCAGTTTGCTTCTACAAATGCTTAGCTTTTTTGTTAAAAAAAAAATCAGCTTGTCATTGGATCATGTCGGAGACAAATGTAACTGCCCGTATCTCTGTAGAAGCCCACTGATATTTGTGTTTTTGTCAGTAAGGTTTGGTTGTTTCCATGTTCAGTCCACTTACGGCATCTCCTCCGGCAGCACATCTGCCAGAATGTTAATGGAGTCTGTTTTGGCTTTAGATGTCGGGGCGGCAGCGAGGAGGATCTTCAGCAGTGCAATCTAACAGTCAGAGAGGCAAGGAGGTGAAAGGTGACAGATAACGTGCTTAAAGTGATCACAGTCTTTTTAATTATTACATATTATGATTATCACTTGGGAAAACTAAAACTGAAATAAGGTTCTGAAGTTTAGACTAAATTTAATAATAATAATAATAATAATAATAATAATAATAATAATAATAATAATAACAATAGACCCTAGTGAGGTTGGCTCCTTCATATGCCTTAAATAGAACAGAATGCTGTCAGTGGTTTGTGCTCCGTTTGTGTTGAAAATATTTTTGCCATAATATAAAAGAAAAAAAGTTACAAATATAAAAAGTTAATTCAAAGGTCACAGCACCCCCTAGTGGTCATACAAACAGAACAACCCAATTTCTTCTCCTTTAACTAAATTTCTTTAAAAATATGATAGCACAAACAAGTCTTCAGTGGCACAAACAGAGAATCATTGAAATCATTTTTGTTTGATTTGGATAATTTCAGAGAACCTGGTTGAGCTTTTATGTCCTACCCCTAAACTTTATTAATATCCCTAAAATAATAGTGGCACAATCCAAATATATTTACTATGCATCCAGCAGCAACATAACGCAAACATTTGACACCAACCTAACTCTGTTAGTTTGTAACAGATGAACTAAGAAATCAGCTATTGACCAGAATATGATCATTTCCATCTGGCTCAGCTCCGACCATTGACCAGACAGCAGGAAACTCAAAGATTATATTATCTGCTGCTCAGTGAAGGCACCATACTCCTGCATTTAAAACCACAGGGAGCACTCACCATGTACTGAGGTAAACTGGGCAGAATCCCCTGATAGAGCAGCTCAGTGGCACACATCTCCACCTCCTCTTCACCCTGTACACAAGGAAACACATGATCAAAATAACTTTCTAACCTCCAGCAGAATAGATTTCATTTCCACCTACCACTGAGAGAGGAGTTTTCTGATATTCCTCCTCCTTTGCCATCTGTAGCTCCGCTATAGAAATGTACTTATGCTGGAAAAATAAGATAAAAATGAGAAAAATTGCAACAAACGGCACTAATCACACTAATACTGATGTACTGCACATCCTGTTGTAGTACCTGCTTTAGCGTCTTGATGCTCTCATGAATTGGCCTGGGTAAACCAACCACTGTATCCGTATCGCTGCAAGACAAAAATAATGCTTTGTGATGTCTGCATGTGACGTTTTCAGCTGTTCTTGTTCACACATAAGCAAACCCACCTTCCCAGAGTGTAACCAATGAATTTACTTCTGCTGGATTCCAGAAAGTTTTCAATATCTTTTTCCCTGTTGGAGCAAAAACAAACACCATCAGTACTGCCTTGTAAAATAATTGCTCGGTATAGATGCTGTAAACCTGATAAAAACAGATATAAAGATGAATTACAGTTAATCAGTGACAAAATTAAAATGTTTTAACTAAAACTATTTGGAAAAACTGTCCGGTATGCCTGTGCTGTACCTGACTTTGGGCGCCCAGGGCAGACCCTTAGGGAAGGACAACCTCTCTGACGGAGGATGAGGAATGGGTGGAGGCATCACCTCGTCTCGTTCCAGAGGAAAAGTCTCTGGCTCCAAAGAGTTGTCGTTGTCATCGTTATCATCTTCATCCTCACGAGAGTCGTCAGCCTTGTAGGGGTCCTTCTCATTGAACGCATCCAGGTTGTCCTGTTTGATCAGCGCCTGAGCAAAAAGTAAGCAGTTACAGTGGATCACTGCAACGTCACTGAACTGCACCGAAACAAGATCCAGAAAAGTACAAGTATAAGCTAGCTTTAGGTTAAGTTGTTTCATTTGGAAAATTAATGGAAGCAGAAAAATACAAAGTTCAATGAATCAATATTATAGTCAGTCGTGTAACTTTATGGTTGCAAGATGATTTAGTCTCGCCTATTAGATGCTCAGTTCCTAAGCAAAAAACATCCAGGAAGATGTAGATAATATGCAGGCCATGTCCAATAATTACTGACACAGATACTAATCAAAGAATAAAGAGGATTTATAATCAAACACATTGTGACAGCTATTCTCAAAGACTGATCATTATCATAACTTTTAGATTTGACGGAACAAATGTGGATTGTTCCCAACAATCAAAGTGTGAGCGTTTTCTTCACGCTTTACGGTAAAATAGCATCATTTGAAAGCTTGTTTTGCTCACAGTTGGTTCCCGTCTGTCGCTCAGCCGAGGCTCATCTGTGCTTCAGATGGAGACCTGCTGCAATAACACTAGACGGCATAATTACAACATTCAAAGCAGAGAGCGCAGGTTATGAAGAGTTTTGTCTGCAAATGATTAACTGGAACATGCGAAGAGGACATGTTATGAGCCGGATGATCAACAAGTCATATCAAAATAGAGATGACGCAAGCTAGCGCTAGTCTGCTCATCCCTTAGCAACAATCTAAAGCGGAGCTAGAGGAGTATTTACTGAAGACTTATTGTAGCAGCATGTGCCAACTCAGAGAGCCCTATACATCAACTACATAATTAGACACTGTGTTAAAAAATGTGTTTAGTTTGTAAAACATAGAAATCTTAAAATTAAAAACAATAAAAATGGAATTTGGAAGAGAAAATAAAAATGATTTTAGAGCACCCAGTTTTAGGGAGCTTGCTGAAGATGGATAGCGGTATTTTTAATACCAGGTTGCCATGTATTCTAACCATCTTTGGGTATCTAAGTTTGACCTCAGTTGTTTGTTTATTCTTGTGTGTTAAGAAAGGGTCTGTATTTGTTGAGGCATTACAAGTAATTAAGTTGATCAAGTGTAGTTGATCTATTTGCTCCAGACCTTTGATCTCATCTAGAAATCTGGTGTGGACCTATGAATAGAAGGTTTGAGGACCTCTGGTCTAGATAGGGATAGGTACTTTTTACATCTGAACCAATACAGTACTCAACGGTACCAGTATTTCGGTACTTTTGTGTGTGTTTATGTGGTAATAAATGTTAATAAAATCTAAAAAAAAAAATCAATTTAAAATGTATTATTTCTCAATATATAAACTTTAATGAATATATCAAAACAACATCCAGCTGTTTGTATGAAACATCTCAGTTGTTTCAAACATTTCTTCAACATGAAAACCCTAAACTGACTACCCTGTGTTTTTTCATAATAATGCACAAATTAAAACCCAGCCATGATGCTGGCTGCAGACGACGAGTCGCTAACGGATGCAGGCGTGCTAACGGTGCCGGAAGTCTGAGGCTGACGAAAATTGCTCTTCAGCCTTGAGAAAAACCTCACGCTCCCTTAGATTGGAGGTATTCCCGTCGCTGGCCTTGCATTTCGCATCACAAACATTGCAGCGAGCGTAATCTGCACCGCATTTTAAAAAGTGGAGCCATACTTTCGAGCGCTTTCTATTAGCCATGCTTTGACGATACCAGCGGCTACTGACGTCATTAGGCTCTTGTGCGTGCAATGCTGTGTTCGTGTCCGGCATGGAAAATCGCCCTCTCTTCCACTGCCTCGGTGTCACAATGATGCGTTTAGGTACCGTAACATGTAACCATTTGGTTTTTACGTGAATCGGTACTCGGTAGTACTGATGGAATTTGGTAAGTACCTATAAAAGTACCGACTTCGGTACCCATCCCTAGGTCTAGATGGTTTACCTCAGCTTGAAACATGTTGGAGCTGTGGCAGTGACTACCTTGTGTTCTCGACGAGCCCGTTTCTGCTGCTGCTCAATGAGATCGGATGCTGACGCCGGAGGAGAAGCTGCCCTCATACTGCGAATGACTCGAATGCTGTCCTCTGGAAGGGGAGGAAGACCCAGCTCCTCACGTTTGTGGACCTTTATGATCTGAAGCTGCTCAAACCCTCCCAGTGTGAACTGAAACAGATGTGAAAGGTTGATTTTATATCTCTTCACACCAGAAACAATATGAATAGATTTCCTCTCTCACCAGTATGCTCTTCCACAGCAGCAGCAACACCTTCTTCATGGGAAAGTGTGGGGCGTGGCCGCTGCAGAACTTGGTAACCATTCCAAAGAGCATCACAGAAATTGGCTCATTGTTGAACAGAGGTGAACCTGGATTTTATCACCAAATTATATTTAAGCTTCCTTTTCCAACACAACTTTAAAATGACTGAAGCTTTTCTGAAGATTTTTACCCAGTTCTGCTCTGAAGGTTTCCTTCATAATTTTCCATTCAGGCTTGTCGGCCGGGTCATCCTGCTGGATCGTCTCCACCATCAGGTACATTATATTGAGCAGCACTCTGAGATCTGTGCTGTCAGCGAGGGAGATGGCCGGCTTTCTTACTGCACTACTGCAGGCAGCACTGTTACTGGACAACAGAAAATGGGTTAGTATTATTCAGCGCGACATCTGTCCACTCGAAGCCTCACAAAGCTACGATTTTTGCCTTCAGGGCTCCTAAACATTGATGTTGTCCCATACTTTGCCTGACTCAAGTTTCCATTGATCTTTCTCCCTTTCACCCCTTTTTTTAAAATATAAATACAAAGCTTTGATTTGAATTTATGGCAGATATTACTACAGTGGTCAGATTTTAAATATCCATCAATTTATTTATTGCCTTCTGCTTATCCAAGATCACGTCACAGGTGTAATAGTCCCAGAAGGAGGGAAGTACGGACAAATGGAGAACGGAAAACCAAAAGTTAGTTTAACAAAGGTTGGCCTTACTCAATCTCCATGTTGAGAAGTTCCACCAGAGCAGGGAAGGTTCCTACATCCAGCAGCAGAAATATATTGTACCTCATCCAGTACTGTACCTCAGCCTCACAGCTGCAGTCTGCAAAGCTTCCTGAGAAATACAGAGGGTGAATCACAGAGGGAAAACAAAGAAAGGATTTTCATTTAAAACAAGGGAAGCATGACTTGCACTGACCCTGAGCCATGTACAGAATGGCTCTGGCAGCCTTTAGCCTCTTCTCACGAGCAATGACTTCCAGACCATCCAGCAGACGCATGGCGTGAGCTCTGTGCTGAGCTGCATCAAGGTCCGTCCACTTCTTATCTGACACTGAGGTCCAGACAAACAAGGAATATGGTGTCATGAACCTATTCTTAATCCATAAACGGTAGTTAATGGAACAACTACGCACCATGAGCTCTAAATTCCTCCTCAAAGCACTTCCTGTTAAGGGCAAACTCAGGTCCTTCGGTGTAACTATAAAGCTCTGAAACATTCGCAAATAATTATCAGAATTTAAAAAAGCTATGTATTTAAAACTGAAAAAAAAAATGAGGCATCGAGAAATCTTGAACATACACACCTGACAGCTCCGCGGCCCACTTATCTGTATCAGAATACTCAAACTCAAGATCTGGAGACTCGGACAGGCCCTGTGAACAATAAGTGACAGCGTGTATCCATTTGGTGGCCGGCTTCCACAGAAAAATTACTACAGTCAAAACTAATCAGTTTATTGTCTTGTTTTCCATCTTGTACCAAATAGCTCACAACAAAACAAATGTTCCTCGAGGATCTAAATAGGCAAAACAAAGAAACTTTTAAAGTAAGCGTGATATTATAAAACGCATAATCTTAACAGCCGTTCGGCATGAGGCACAAAGCTGTATAGCAGTTTGGTGGTTCTGCTGGAGTCTCTGACAACGTTCAGAACCTTTCTCCTGCGGTGGATCTGAAACAGACCCTGGAGAGAGGTTAGGGACACTCCAATGACTCTTTCAGCTCCCTTCACTATCATCTGCAGGGCCCTTCAGCCTGCTATTCTGCAGCTGGAGTACCACACTGAGACGCAGTTAACACAAACTTTCAACAATTATACGTAACAGATTTCAAAAAGACTAGAGAGACAGACGTATATTACAGCAATGCGAGCTCACCGATTCTAACATTTATCATTTTAGATGTCAATCAAATGTTTTAATGACATCAAATTTTCATAGTATTTTTTTTCTCTACATTAATATTCATATGCAAAGCAACTTTTTAACTCCACCTTTCCTATTAATTTGAAAAGACTTGTTTTTTCCTAAATAGCAATTAGATTAATTTAGATCAGATTAATCAGATCAACTCTTTCCACTTTATAAAATGTACACAAATAAAATGCAGTATTAAACCATTAACGTGTAACTGATTCCTGAGCACGGCAATCTGTTATGTAGCAAGACAAAAACAGCTTAGAGAGATGATGAGAGACCCTCCGAAACAACTACTTTCTGATTGTAGTCGCAGTTCAAGGGATGGACCAGAAAAGAAAATACAGTGAGACACCACCATCTCATCCATCAGTTCCTTGGTGGAGGTTGTCTCCAAAATCTGCATTCAGCTTTAGGTAGGGTTTTGAAATATTTCTCAATTTTTGTAGTCTGATGTCCCAAACCGCAGATACTAGTACTAGAAAATATGTTGCTCAGAGCCATTTTTTTTTTATAATTTTCACAGCTTTTCGATCTTATTATTTGAGCTAGGTAATAGTCACTGAAACATCCTCCCTTTCTTTGCAGTTCCCAATCATTCGTGTTTTACACGTCTCTGCTCCAGCACAACGAATTCATGGCTTAATTACCTCCTCAGCATCACATTAAAGTGCATCAGAAGGTTGTTAACGAGTCTTTCATTTAAAGTCAGGTGTGTGGCAGAAGAGAAACACCTGAAGCATGCAGGACAGTGGCCCTAAGGACCAGGGTTCCCTTTTACCACACACCTGAATTAAATTTACTAGTAATGACAGGCTTCTGCAGACTATGGTGTCATGCAAGGAGCTAGTTTCTGATTAATTTAAATAAGATCCTGTTATATCTTACTATTTCACATACGATTAGCCAAGATGTTTTCCGTTAAAATGACACAATTCTTTATATATGTGAAGCTACACAGAGCCGTTAGGTGTCAGAAAGCAGAAAAAGACGTAAAACATGACAGTTATGGCCTGTGATGGGCTATAATCAGCTAGCTAACATCAGCTAGTTAGCGTTTACCAGCAGAAACAGCGACGTTAAACAGTATCAGAGGGCAACGACTGAAACAACACAAAACTACCACACATTAAAATCAGTTAACGTTACTTGGATCTTATTATTAAACGATTCGACCTAAAATTATCATTTAATCCACACACCGAGCTAGGTGTCGTTAAGGAGACAGGAGAAAAGGCCTCCACCTTTTTATTCTCTGAAAAACTATAACGACAATAAACAATGTCTCCCTTCATACCTCAGAGTCTTTCCTTGGAGTTCGAGCGAATTCGCCTCTGGCTCCTTTATTTGGTAGCATCGTTCTCTGTTTATTGTTTACAGGAAGCCCACCACCATTCCCACCGACCTCCATAATTCATTTGCAGGCGCCGTGTACTCTCGCGAGATGTATATTGATCTGCGTGAGTTTGCTTATGACATCAGCATCTTACACTTAAAAAAAGGGTGTGTTGGAGGGAACTTTTTAAGTTTTTAAATCTTTAAATGGTCGGGCAGCGTCTTACCTCACTGAACCTATATTAACACAGTCCTCGTAGGACCCTAAGGTCCTAACTGTATCATTGTGTGTTTGTCTCTATTGTGTGTAATTATGCTATATAAATAAAGATTGAATTATTGATTGAATTAAAACTTGTTACCTGGTGACACCCAACGACAAAATACATTTCAATTAATATATTAGACAACATCAACCTTTGAAAAACTCTTTCTACATAATTAAAGGAAGATATTTTTGCTGGGTCAAATCTTGGCCTAGTGTTTCTGCAAGGAGTTGCTATGTTCTCACCATACATGCTTGGGTTCTCTCGTTTCCTCCTACATAAAATCTCTCTAAATTGCCAGTAGGAGTGACTGTGTGCATGCATGGTTTTTTTCCCTGTAATGTTTGTATCTGTAATGGACTGGCAATCTGTCCAGGGCATACCCCACCTTTCACCCAATGACCACTGGAGATAGGCACCAGCCCCAACAACCCTGCATAGATCAGCAGGCAAGGATATTGGATGGGTGTCCCCCGGTTGCCTTATCCCCAACCCCAAAACGCCTTTTTCTTAGCTGGCTTATCAGTTTTCGGCTTTCAATCCTTTTAGGAATGTGGATTTATAATAAAAATGAACCATAAAAAAAATGCGAGTTTTATTTTTTAAAAATATATAAGCAAGCTTAATTTTTGAAAGGCCAAAAAAAAGTTGTAGGTTTCTTGCCAACTCTCCACTCTTATATGGGCCCCCCTTCAAAAACATTTTACATAAAAAGCTGGAAGAAATAAAATCGGTTTATTTCAGCATCTTAAAATTTGTCAATAAATATTTCATAAAAACAGTACTATACAACCTTCTTTGGTGAGCATGCTGGTATTTAAAATCACAAAATGCAGTATATAGTAGTAGTCCTGGTCCTTGTGTACGTGTTTACTACTGTCACGCACATCAGTTAGCACATCTTCTATAGTACTCCTATGTAGTACTGTGTATGATGTTGATTTAATGTAATACAATCAGAAGTGCTAATAGTTTATACTTGTAGCAATAATTGTGTCTTGTATTTCCAACAGGGAACTCTAAAAATCTTGGCTGTCGAGTACAGGGAACATACCAAGAGTACATGTATTGTCCCTGGTTGCTATGGTGATTCCCAATCTGTTCGGGTTAGCAGTGGTGAGAGGGTCTTCCCAAAAGACAAGTATATACAGTTTGCCAAATATACAGTAATATCAACCATAAAAGTACCAAAAAGCAGCAACAATCTTGACTGGAGTTGAAAAAAGTTAAATTTTACACCATTTTAACTAAATTTTTCCAATGTATTCTATTTCATATTTATGTGCTAATTTGTTGTTTCTGGCAACCGGTTTTGTTTTACAATCATAAAAACATTTCTAATGTACATACTGGTCAGTAAAGACTGATTCTACTCACATCAGAGACCCCACCATCTTCTCGAGAATAAATTTTTTTCTTCAGGCTTCTTTACAGCTTTGTCGACATGTTTGTGATCAGAAGCCTTTAAATTACCATTTGACAAATAAACATTTAGTTCAAAATGTCTTCTGAATACATTTTTGATGTAAAATACACCAAGAGTACATAAAGTTTTTCTAGTTACAATAAATGTGTGATGAGGGTCTTAGTTTGTAGTCTAAGACCCTTGGACTAATGCCTATAGAGAGAGCAGTGTGTGGGGAAATAATCCATACAGGACAGTCTTTTAGACTCATACATTTATTACAGGAAATTGAGGACGGCCACCCAACAGAATGCAGATTTATGAAATCATTCAAACTAAAGACTGTGTTGAAAATATAGAACAAAACTGAATCATTTAGGGATCTTGCATTGAAATTAAACAACATTCTGCTGTTATCACAGTGGGACTCAGGATGACTCAAAGTTTAAACACTGGTACTTGAATTATAATTAGTCAAAATACATTTTTCAGGTGCTTTAATAAGAATGAAGTGATCTGATCTTACAAGTAAAACTGTGAGGAAAAATATACAATTTCGAAACATTCAACATGTTAACAGTGTGTAAAATAATTTTCTGCTTTAGAAGAAAGATCATACATTTATTACACAAACTAAGCTGCTGCTGAAGTTAAAATTCCTTTGGACTCAGAAAATAATGAGGGTTTTGGTGCATAGCTGTTTTTTTCCTCCAGTCAGAGCATTAACATACTCGGGAGGAAACCAAACTATGTTTTAAATACGAACGACTAAAGGAGCTGAAAGACGCTGTCAACCTATCAATCACCATGGTTGCAGTGCTCACTTTCTCTAATTTCTATAAGTGTCCCTAGCTTTAGTGCTATTAAAGCAGTCAGTGTACATTTAAGCACTTACAGTAGCACTCTGTTAGCTGTTCCTCAACATAAAATGGGACAAACTCACTAAAATCAGCTCTGAAACACATTAAATCAGCGCAAAACATTAATTACAGCAATTCTATA
Source organism: Crenichthys baileyi (assembly GCA_036173005.1). Taxonomy (NCBI): domain Eukaryota; kingdom Metazoa; phylum Chordata; class Actinopteri; order Cyprinodontiformes; family Goodeidae; genus Crenichthys; species Crenichthys baileyi. Next base: position 124,755 of record JAHHUM010002605.1, read on the forward strand.
TTTTGCAGAAGATTTTTAAAGGGTGAAACCACGGTGTACAGACATGTTGAGCATGACATTAAAAACATACCAAAAATAAACTCCTGTATGGACATTAATAGAGTCAGGAATACGGTCAGCACACGTATCTAATGCAGCTAGCTGGAATTTGTCAACAGGTTTGACAGGACAACAACCTTCAAATTCTGCAGCTATACTAAAAATAATTCACTCAAAAACATTTATGGCATGTTATAGAGAGGCAAATGTTATGATGATTTTGCATCTACACATTATGGTGCTTAGTAATAGCTCTAAATAGTTTTAGAAATATTAGAGTATAAATGACACAAAGGGTAGAACAAGCTTTGGATAAAACCGGCTGTAAAGAGGTTTTTTTGCAAAGCATTTTAGATTTCTTTTACTTTGTGATCAAAAAACTGGAAAAAAGAACACGTCTGGTGCTTAAAATAAGACCTGTTCTGTGACAAGTCTAATGAAAAGCAATACAAACAACTTTTTAAAGGCTGCTTTATAAACACAAAATTAAAGTACAATATACATAACTAAAAACATACTTTTATCAAGTCAGTTGAACCTAACAGAGTATCAAAACCTCTGAAGTTGTTTTTTTTTTAATACCATTATAAAATGGCATTTTAAAATGATTGTGTAATTAAACCTGATACTGAAAGTCAAATGAAATAGATCTTGTAAGAAAAAATATTTACAGATTATCCAAATGACCCTTAGGTGATGAAAACATTACTGAGACAAAACCTCCAAAACATTTTTTCAGAAAATGAATTACACTCCTGACTATTTATTGTGGTAAACAGGAGCCAAAGTTACTTTTTGCCCAGACCTTCAGGTCAGCTTTATTAGTGATAACATTACTAAAGATTAGGACCCTTGTCCCCCCCTCAATGGAATGTCTTAGTGCTTTTAAGTGAACAGAGAAATATTACAACAGCATTGAGCTATATTTGGCCACTAGGTGGTAGAAATTTTCAAAGCAAGTGGTCAACAAAGTTTGATTTCGAAGTTGCTATGGCTCATCTGTAAGCACACCTCATTGAATATATCTAAATAAAGTATTTTTTGACCTTAAAAATACAACTCCAGCAACAGGACTTTTAGCCCACATTTGGTCCACATTTGAGCAAAACATATTCTCCACTCGTCATTTAATGGTAGCGCACGTCCCAAAATGGTTTCACACAGTTTTTATGCACAAAGTGATCAGAGTGTTTAAAAGTCCAATAAGTATAGGGAGCTATTAACTGGTGCGTTCCGAGCATGCATATTTTCATTTCATAGTTAAATCTCATACAGTAATCACATAAAAAATAAGAATAAAATTGCTCTTTAAACAGGTTTATCTGATTTCTGTTCTTTATCTTCCACTACACTAACCCTTTACTCTCACCGTCATTTGGCACAATTTACTGGAAAAGCTCTCAGTCAGGACCCAGCAGGAAAGGAAAACATTCAATACATCTCCTATCAGACATCTGGACGATGTTATAATCACATTAATCTTTTAAAGCCAGCTAAGTGCCATGTGCATCGTCTACAGGAAGCAGCAAGTAAAATACGTCCAAATATAGCCTGTGCATCCTGTGGATAGTATAAAATACAATATTCATGTATATCTGTTGCCGGGAGGATGAGTGATATCAGAAACATAGATCCACATAGAGGTGTTCTAGACCGTGGTATTGGCAGCCTAATACCTGTAGGGAAAAAGACAATTTTACAACGTTTGAGATTTAGTTGCTATGTGTGAATTTGGTTTAAAGTTTTATAATTTATAGTCTTGTCAAATTACTAAAGTTTTAAGTTAAGCATCAAAAGAAGACGAAGAATGTTTTAACGGCATTAAATTTAATAAAACAAATACTTATAAGAGGAGGTTGTTGTAAACTACATGTGTTTAATGCTTTTAAATGTGTAAAGTAAATAAGTACCTGTAGTAGTTTGGCTTAAATGGGCCATTTTTATTCAAACCCAGATACTTTGCCTGCTCATCAGTGAGCTCTGTCAGGTGGGCATCAAAAGTGGCCAGATGCAAGCTGGCAACATACTCATCTGAAAACATAATAAAAAAGAAATGAAGACAGAGCATAGACATTCAGAAGACTCTACAATCAACGTAGAGTGTGTTCGAGATGATTTCCTCAACCGTTTATATGACTACAGCCCAGTAAAGGTGCGTTTGGACTATGTGACTATGGGAGTCTTATTTGTCCCAAACTTTTGTCAAGTGAAACAGGAACAGACTTTTAGCGAGAACCTCCTCCCACAGCAGCGCTGGTCGATACTTTGCCAGCTGTGGGGTATGTGGGAGAGGGTCTCCCGTCACAAAAATAAAAACCGTGATTTTGAAGAATAAAACAATAACCAATGATTTTGGAGCGGCGACTACACAAAGTCCATAGAAAACTGTAGAAGGATTCCTCTGATGCAGACTGTTGTGTTCGGTCTTTTTGGAGCAACAGTAGAGGCAGCTACAGTCGGGATTAAAGCCCAGTTTCAGTTTCAGCTATGAACTTGTGATCACTTCACAACGTTCACTATGTGAAACTGAATTACAGTCACTACAAAGTTGGAGAAAGGTTGTAACATTCACAGATATTTAGTAAATAAAATCTGGAAAACATGTCCCAAAGAGCGCAAACTGCACACACACGAAGCAAAAATGCCTTGGTTTTGGTGGTTTTTAATTGTGTCCCAAATCAAGAATGGTTTAAGAACCTAAAATATTACTTTGAATAACGACTAATAACTCCCTCTATCTCCACAGATGCTTCTAAACCAGTTAATACTTTGCACTTTATTACAGTTAAAGGTAACAGAAAATATGAACTGTAGAAAAAGTACCTGAATTACAATGTTGAACAGAATTCAACAAATTCAAAATGTGCAGCATTTTCCCTCCACAACTACTACACCTCCCTGCTATGGCTTCTTTCTGGGGTAAATTTCCAGCCTGGTAATCAATTTTTAATCTGATAAATGCAATTGAGACACAGGGGGTTGATATTGGCTTAAAAATATCCTGGTTCCTGGAAAAGGTACTTATAGTGCAAATGTGCCTAAAGTTAATTTACTTTACATTAAATTAGCAATCAAACCTAAATCTCAAAACATATGTTTGGCAGATGTAGAAAAAGATCAATGCGCTGCAGTTCTCTTACTATTAAGTTGCTCACCTTGCAAGCTTTGAAAAGGTAAAAACAACACGGTCAAATCTTTTAATCCTTACCCATTTTTTTGGGGAGTAAGTAAACATCTTGTTTGTAACGTCCATCTGGAGCGTTATACAACTCTATGAGGGCCAAGGCCTGAAAAACAGAGACAACTATTACTAACACACGATAAAGCCAAAAAAGAAAAAACTACAGTTCTTGAATTTAATAAAAGCAAGTAAAGAAGCAGGAAAAAGGAAGCAGGACTATAGAGATAGGCATAATTTATTGCCGTGCGTACTCTGTCATTCCCAGGTCAGATCAACAGATAATCTGCCATAATTGCACAAAATGGAAAAAAAATGCTGCAACGCCTGTATGCTCCGCAAGCAACAACAGAGCAGGAAAATAAATACGGTGTGGCTTTTACAACCATTTTACCTGAGTGGTGGCTGTGATGGAAAGGACAAAGGTAGGAACAGTGGAGCAGCTTAGGTTCAGCAGCCGTCCCTGCGAAACATGACAATATGTTATTTGCAAGAATGTGGGAGTTTACACATCAACTATATCACTAAGTACAGATTTATCTATAAAGGGTAAGGAAAAGAACAGGACAGACCGTTTTAAAACATGCTGCTAAGATATAAACTACTTTATCTGGGCAAATAAACATTCCCAAATATGTATAATGAAAACAACACAGAAACATGTCATTGATAAGGACACTACAGTCATAAGACTGCATCTAATTCATAAAATCGGTGGTAATAAGATGTAAAAGCAACACCTAAAGATGTAGCTAGTTACCTCAGCCAGAAGGATAACCCTTTTGCCATCAGGCCAGATTACATGATCCACTTGAGAACGCACTCGTTCCCACGTCAGCTCAGGAGTCCGTAGACTTGCCTAGAAGGATCAAAAACAAAAGTCACACTCTCACCTTTACCACAATCCTGCAAATATCTTTATGAGTTACTTGAATAGGTTTTTAAGTCCAATAGTTTACCACATCAATCTCAGTGTTCGAGTGTCCCATGTTGCACACAATACAGCCGTTTTTCATTCGATCAAGCTGGTCCCTGGTCACGACGTTTTTATTCCCTTTAGAAATATCATTTTAATGCATCCATCGTCTACTAAATATGATATAATCAAAGTTCTACATTATACAGTGCAAACAACCATGAGCTGAAAAGCCTTTTCTAATAGATTAAAAGGCACAGAAATATGACCCTTTATCCGTGCATTCTCCTGAGTACATCAGTATGGCTTTAAGCCGGGTTACCGGTGCATGTGATGATAACATCAACCAGGCGAATGACCTCGTTCAGCTTGACGACCCTGAATCCATCCATGCTGGTGAAAACAGCAACAGAGGAGATTAAGTAGTCGGTCGAGTCAGGACAGTATCACATATCTACTGACATGCAAATCGATTTAAGTGAAGGGCAGGGCTCCCTCGTGTGCTTTCGTACTGTGTGTGAATAACCTGAACAATAGAGTCCAACTAGGCTGAGAGTAACACCGTCCTATTCAGGTGACATTCACTCTTCATGGACACAAATACTGTATCAGTTTTAATGGCTTTTAAACTGCTTTTTCTTTAGAATATAATGATTATTCAGCAAACGACTTTAAAGAATATTAAATTCAAAAATAGGTGCCCAAGTTTTAATTTATTGCAAGAAACACAATTTTCCAGCCATCAAATTCTTCTGGCATTATTCTGACTCGATATCCCTCTGTTCTTCTTATGAAATAGTTGAGTTATTTTAAGCTGGTTGGTTTCTGGGTAATGACATGACTTCTAAGCGTTATCCCCTAATGTTCATTAGGGTTTCAACAGGGTTGGGGCTATCATAAAAGTCTAAAAGGATTGGATATTTTGAATTGTGGTTCAGTGATGCTGTTTGATGCTATTTTTTTAACCTGTAGTATAAAGATGCCAGATTACAGTGAACTTGTTGAAAAGCAAATAAAACCTCAGACGGTGGACAGCTAGAGTTTTAGCTATACTATATTAAAATAAGGTCAAACAGAAAATGTTCATATCAGTGGGTTAGAACCCAATGTTAGCTGATATATGCAGTCTACAATCTTTAACATGTTGGCCTTCCACCACTCTGAGGTCTTAGTTACTTTTAGCAGGCTCACGGTGATATATATTCCTTCTACAAGCAAGGGAACTATCACCGATAAATTGACAGAACCTCGCTACCAAAACTCCAAATGAACCCTTTAATGTAATAATGTATCCTCCGTATGTGAGCACATTGAGCATGCTGATCATTTCAGTTCATCTCCTCCTCACCAGGCCTGCAGGCCACAGATGGGATCGATCTCCGTCACATAGACAACGGCTCCCAGAGCTTTCAGAGCTGCAGAACAACCTTTTCCAACCTGAAACAAAAACAAATCTATTTAATCATGAAGATAAAAAAACTGCTGTGGTTAAACAAAAACAATGAAACTCTGTTTTTCATTTGTGATGGCATTATGATTGGATTGTAGTCTCTCACCTCGCCATACCCACATACCACCACCTGTTTGCCTCCGAACATGACGTCTGTGGTTCTCTTCAAGCTGAACAGATTTGAGACGTAAGATTAGTGCATTTAGTGGCAATGAAGAAAAAAAAACTGCCTGGAAGAAGAAAGCATCTGATTAGTCAGGAATAATATGCAAAAAAAAAAAATTCTTTGATCCAATCTATTCTGTACCATAAATGTATACCAAAACTGTACAAAAAACAATAAAAACACAGTGTAGCATACAATAAGAAATACAACAACAGGTTCTTAATGTTCACAGAATAGTAAATCTATAATGTGCTCTAATTATAGGATCTGGTAGGCGATCTCTGATGAAACATAAGAACCGGCGATCTGTCTGGCACATTTTGGAGACAATATTTTAAAGAACAACTCTTCAGCAGACCATTTACGCTGTCAGGTCCTTTTAGTCAAAATGTATCATGGTGCTTTGCTCCAACAGAACCATGTTCTCTAAACTGAGCCGCATCTCTTGCCAGACAATAAATAATCTTTTAATTGGAATATCAAAATACTTTTAAGTTTACTTCAATGACAGAATCAAAAGGTTCTTCACTCTGTATCATAATCAAAACAAGTACAACAAACTTGTATTTTTCAACAGTTCAATTCAAGAAGTAAAAGTTATATTCTAGTTTGATTACAAACACAGAGTGATATCTCTCAAGGGGTTATTTTGGTTAACTAATGAAAAGCTAATCAAAATGAAACCTAGAAAACTGCCTTTTGAATAAATTACTGAATCAATGCAGAGAGGCATTGAGGCAGCCAGGCTCTGCTGAGGTGTTCAGGAAGCTCAGGTAGCTCTGAGCTCAGCTGTATTGTTGGCCCTGGTGTTTGTCATCTTCCTCTAGACAATGTTACACAGGTTCTGGGTCAGGCAAGTTTGCTGGCCAGTAAAACATGGTGATACCATGGTCATTAAAGCAGGTAACAGTACTTTTGGCAGTGTGGGCAGGTGCCAAGTCCTACTGGAAAGTGAATCTCCATAAAGCTTGTCAGCAGAAGGAAGCATAAGGCGCTCTAAAATGTCCTGGTCAATCAAAAATGTTTCTATGTTAATTCAACTATTCTTTTATTTAGTTTTCCAGCAGTGAAGCACCTTAACCCAGAGTTTACTCACCCATCTAAGATAGACTCCCTGCAGCAGTACAGGTTGTCAAACTTCTGCTTTGTCACAGAGTCGTTTACATTCATGGCTGGAACACACAGCTTCCCTGCTTTAGAAAGCTGATACAACCTGAATGAAAAGCAACAAATAATGAAACAGGTTGCAAAAATCTGAATTTGTTAATAAAATTCACATCTGCCTCAAATTAATCACCTGTGAACTCCAGTAACACTCTCCTCTACAATGCCTCTGATCTTCTTGAAGACATTTGGATATTTCTTATACACCCAGTGTGTCAGGTCTCCACCATCATCAAGGATCTAACAGAGATTAAAAGTAGCTTCATTTTCACATCTATAGAGCCAGGTAGTTTTCTGTATTGCTTGTCAAGCAGACACAGAAAAAATATACCATTTAAACATTTACAAACTGTTACTAACAATAGACAAGCAGCTCTTCTGACCTTCAGAGGACTATTTTAGGCAACCAGTTCCTGTTATTGCTGTATGTATTACTATCAAACAGTCACTTCATGAGGGAATAAAAACATTTTTCACAAACCATGTTGGGCTGCCAGCCCTCAGTGTTGACACAGCAGTCAATACACCACCAGAAGTCATCCTCAGATTCTCCCTTCCAGGCAAACACAGCCACACCTAAAACATCAGAGACGGAGATATTCTAAAGCATTATACACAAATAAATCCACAACACCACATGAATGCATCTCCTTGACCTCCAGAAACAAGCAAACTTTATTTAAACTTTATTTATTCAGCTTTTTTAGTCTCAAGCCAATCTGAACAATGTTAGAAACAATAAAAGATCATGTAAATAGAACAAAAAAAGAAAAAGAATCGATCATCATGAAATCACTAAAATAAAATTTTAAAAAAGCAAATAAATCAGGCGCGGCACGTGGAGTCGTGGTAGAGGACGCTTTATATACGGAGGCCTCAGTTCTTGACGCAGCACCCTGGTTTCGAGTCCCGACCTTAAAGACATATGCTGCCTACTTTGGAAAAATAACAATAAAGACCACTAATGCTGCAAAAAAAACATTGAATAAAAATAAATAAATAAAAATAACAGCAAATAAATCAAGTAACTGAATAGGAAGTAAGTACAAGCTGCATTAAAAGGATGAAAGCGGAGACGATGTCAGACTGACGTACAAAAACTGGGAACTGAAAACTTGTCACACATTTGTTGTATTTTGGCTTCAACATTTTAAGAACTTTTCTTTTTTGTTACATGTTTCATTTCTTGAAGAAAAATCCTACAATTTTTCAAAGGCCTTTATTAGTAAAAACATCCAATTTATGTAAAGAGTCAGGATAGAGTGCTGACTCATTTACTTACAACTTACAATATTATCTTTGCCCTGCTGGACATCATCTACTCTTTTGAACAAGACCCAACCCCGCATGAGTTGCATAGGATACTTTACTGTTGTCTCCAGACAAATGACTTCCAGATGTTCCAAACAACTCGAGGAAAGATCCATCAGAGAAGTTATCTTTGCAACTAACTTGTGCTGTCCATCCTTGTATTTCCTATGGAAGTGCAATCTGTTCTCAGTGTTCCTCCACCCACACCAATCCCCTGCCAAGTTGAGCAAACACTCAACTGGTGAGAACATGATTCTGCTGTACACTCCTGGTGCTTACTGAACATTCGTGGATGCACAACGTCTTCTTTACTGCCATTTGAAGTTCTTGATGACCTGGTTTACTGCGCTTTCAGATGCAATATTACTAATTGTAATGTGTTTGCATGTGAGGCAACGTCAAGGCAAAGCGATGATGGTTGCACCTTTTTAATTGGAGGCAACCATTGATTTGAAAAACATATGCCTCCCGTTTATTACAGTGATTCAGCTGTAATGTTACACAGCTGTGCTTAAGATGCGACTAAGCTGGAATAAAGTGGGCAGATCATTTAGTGCCAGGGCAAAAACATAGTGAAACGGGTTTTTATGCAGTCAAAGCTCTTTGCAAATCACCGTGATGCATCTAATCAGTCTTGTGGACAAAAACCGAAGCTGGAGAGGTAGCAGAACGCAATATTTCAACAATAAAAATGCACCATTTTCTTTAATAGGTGACTGAGCCACCTGGGTTCATGTATAGCTCCAATGTAAAAGCCAGTTAAGGAGCTGCTCAACAGTAGCAGCTGAGCAGCTACTGTTAAAAGCAGGATAAACTGACATTTGCAGTTTCTGGGCAGTTTCTTTTTTTCCCCCCAAACAGTTTAATGAACAGCCCAGCTTGAAGTAGATGACGCACATCAATTACTAAGACGAGCACCTAACAGTGCAGAAGCCCCAGAGAGTATTGAACCCTCTTACTTTGCCAGAACTCCAAATGTTTTCTCTAGACCTTTAGTGCACATTTAGACAGTTACGTAGCAACCAATGATAAAAAGGCTCAAGCAGAATCACTCTCACACTAAATGGAAATACTTATGTGGTCCAATTATCTTTGCAGGGCTCAATGTTCAAGAGTTTGCCCTTTTCAAACCGTAACCTTGGTTTTAAAAGACATGAGATGAAAGCAAACCTCCACTTGAAGGAAGCTACCAGGAGGTAAATAACAGTCTGTTACAAACATCATGTTTGTAATAGAGTGGAAGTAAAATATAAAAGGATCAAACTACCTTTTACACAAAACCATACAAATATTAGGTTAATTATTAATATTTCTACGAGTACATGCTGGGTAACTCGATAAGGCATCTCTGCTGCTTACCTCTCTCTGCCAGGGCAGCAGCAACTTCATTCTGCGTTGAATATATGTTACAAGCGGTCCAACGGCACTGAGCGCCAAGAGCCACCAGAGTCTCAATCAGCACCTGATAATCAGAACACAAGGAACTGCTTTTATTTAAAACATTTCACAGTAAATATCCAAGCCTGACTACAGACTAGCACACTGCAGGCTCTGCTGAGTCATTAGAGTTTAATGTCAAAGAAAAGAATAATAATCTTACTGCAGTCTGAGCAGTTATGTGAGTGCAGCCCACGATTTTGGCACCCGCTAAAGGTTTTTCACTCTGTGCTCTCTTCCTGAGAGAGATCAGCGCCGACATATCTGAACAACATAACAAACGCTGAGTGGGAGAAACAGGAGCACAGATGATGCAGAAAAACGTGGAAATTTACACTATCATTTAGAGAGACAGCTACTTCTACATGTACCCTGTGAAAAACTGAGAAAATACACTCACCGGCCACTTTATTAGGTACACCTTGCTAGGTCAGGCACCTTATTGCCATCAGAACTGCCTTAATTCTTTGTACATTAGCATCACGCACCTGCAGCACATTTGTTTGTCACACATTCATGATGTACATCCTCCGTTCCACCGCATCCTAAAGATGCTCTGGTGGATTGAGATCTGGTGACTGTGGAGGCCACTGGAGTACAGTGAACTCAATGTCATGATCAACAGACCAGTCTGAGATGATCTGAACTTTGTTACACAGTGTTTTATCCTGCTTTTAATTTCCTAATTAATGAAGCCATAAGCTTGACGCTCTCCATGTTTCCTCTTTTATCCACGTCTCCACCAAAACAGAAAAAACAGACTGGATCCTCTAGATAAAGTCTAACTGTTTTACTCAAAAAATAAAGACAATACAAACGTAACTCATCCACAAACAATAAAGAGTAAGGAAAATAACATGAATCAGGTCAAAAAACTGTGGCTCCACTCCAACTATCTGACTCACAACTGAATAGCCACACCCCAAAACTCCTTAACTGTCTAATAAGCAATTATATATGCAAATTTACTAGAGGGCCTTAATATAATGTCTAATATTACAATTCCTTATGCATGACAGTTCTTAACCAGTAAATAGTCATTTTATTCTAATAAACTCGAATTATCGTCAGAAATGCAAACTTCCTCTATCCTAAATAAAGGTGTAAATAAACTAAAACCGAATTTAGGCTTCTACACTGCTGAAAGTAGTCATCAGAAGATGGGAACATCGTGGTCCTTAACGGATGGAGGTGGTGGTGTTTAAACAATGCTTAGTTGATATTAATTGGCCCAAAGTATGCCAAGAAAATATCCTCCACACCATTACACTACCACCACCAGCCTGAACCGTTGATACAAGCCAGGATGGTTCCATGCTCTCATGTTAACACCAAATTATTTTCTCCCATCTAAATGCTGCAGCTGAAATACAGAGAGTTATTCAGAAAAGTCTGTCTGGTACCAACAACCAGGCCAAGCTAGTAGTCACCTAAATTTGCTTTGCTCTATTCTGATACTCTGTTTGAACGTTGGAAACTCGCCTGCGCCACGTCTGGCTGTCTGCCTGCGTTGCCCTGACACTGGCTAATTGCTGTCATTTATTGTTAACAAGCAGTAAACAGGTGTTCCTTACAAAGTGGCCAATGAGTGTATAGAGAATTAAAAGCACTCTTTCACATGTTAAACTGTTTATTCCTATATTTCTCATTACATTCAACAATTAAGTCAGTAATTAGTGGCTTTATTGTTTTAAAATCAGTTTGTAAAGTGGTGTAAAGAGCGGTCATTTCTTTTCTTTCATTATCAGAACACAAAAGTACAGGGGAACTAATACTGCCTGGTTTCAAAAAAGCACATCAAGGCAGATTTTAAATCTGCATTTTTGATGCATCAGCTTCTAGTGAACTGCTCAGTTCACTACGTCCTTGTCAAGCATTACCTTGTTCTGCTATCTCGATCTCTCGTCTGCCAAATTCAGCCTGCTTGATGTTTTTCACGCAGAAGTCACTGCTGCCCTTGGAGTTGACTTGTGTTTTTTCCCGAGGCGAGGTCTCGTCATCTGAGCTATCAGTGTAGGATGCAGCTGAAATTAAAAATTAGATCAAAAAATAATACTCGTGATATCTTGATGCTGGATACCTATTAAAATGTGCACAAAGTGAACTCTTACCAGAGCTGTAGCTGTCAGTGGAGGACTGCGAGATGGAGCGGGACAGTGAACGACGGCCCGTTTTGGTGGGAAACCTGCTGAACTCCTGTTTTTCCTCAACAAACTGAATTTGCTAAAAAAGAAAAAAACAAAGACAAAGGCATTAATTGGTTTAAATAGACATTATATGAAATGAATGTAAAGCCAACACAAGATGAAAAATGAAAGGCAGAAAATGCTGTAAATATTTCATCCTTCAGCATTGGAGTTTAACCAAAATTTAACTGAGTCAAATGAAAAACAGGTTTTTTATGCCACATCATAATTCTTTCATAACCAGTAAGCTTCTCTTTTTTATGGCTGAAAATAGATGCTTAATCTGCCTTTGGAAATTTGGTTCTGGATGTCCCAACCCGACTTATATTTGTGCAGTGATGGTGAACCTCCTTACTCACTGCCAGCTTACATTGTTTTGACTCTGCTGAATACTTAAAAAAATAATAGACCGAAAAGAAAAAAACAAACCAAGTCTTAGAAAATAGATATTTTTTTAAAGTTACTAATTTTTGCTTTTTTTCTGCTTCTACTTCATCAGCTAAGCAGAGTATGTTGATGTTGGAGTTTTCCCCCTTTTAATAACCAATAGGAAGTGCATTGCAGAAAGTAGAGCACATTATGTAACGAGAGCACAGAACAGCTTGTTTTTGCCATGTCAGCTCATTTTTATCACAGCTTCAAATTTTTGATGATTGAGGATGTTTGGATGGATGCAAGTAAAAAAGGCATTGGAATGTCTTTTTTGTTTTCATGCAAACGTTTGTGTATGAAAGCTAATGACCATTTAATATGCTGATCCCATTACCTCTTGGGCAATGTGTTTTTATTGTTGACAGAAATCAGCTAAAAAAATGTTGGAGCTTTAAAGAAATCTCAATATGCATGCAGTGCTTTGAAAAACGTATTCAGACACTTTGAGCTCATCAAATTTTATAATATCACGACCACAAACCAGAGTCCACTTCATTTCAGAATGTATTACAGACAAACACGAAGTAGCTCTTCATTTTAAAATGGAAGCAAAATGATACAATAATGTAAATGATGTTTTTTTAATGTTATTTACAAATAACAATCTCAACAGTGTTGCATGAATTTTTTTTCAGTCCCTTTAACTCCTTTACCCCAAAATAAGATCCAGTGCAACGAACTGCGTTCAGGAGTCATTTAAATAGTAGTTAGAGTCCACCTGTGTGTTATTTAAACTTAGTTTAAATCCAGCTGTTCTGTGAAGGCCTCAGAGATTTGTTAGACAACCAGCATCATGAAGACCAAGGAATAGGACAGGATAGGGTCAGGGAGAAGATTCTGGAGAAGTTTAAAGTGGAGTTAGGTTATAAAAAAGATCCCATGCTTTGAACATCTCACACAGCACTTCAATCCATCATCCGAAAATGGAAAGAGTATGGCAAATCCACAACCCTACCAAAAATGAGCGAAGCAGCTGAGGAGTACCAGGTACCTCTGGAGGAGCTGCAGAGCTCAGGTGGAACAGGAAACTATCAGTGGTGCACCACAACACTGATTAAATGTTTCAAAAAATAAGCCATGTAATGGACACGGCAAACATGTGGAAGAAGGTGCTGGTCAGATCAGACCAAATCAGAACCTTTTGGCCTTTGTGTAGAACTCTACATGTAGCGGAAAACAAACACTCTGAGCACACCATCTCCACCATGACACATGGTGGTGGCAACATCATGCTGTGAGGGTGCTTTTCTCCAGCAGGGAAGCTGGTCAGATTGTTATGTGACAATTTTTGGAAAACTTCAATGGGAACAAATAGATTTGCAAAGAACTGTACATAGATATGATTATTCATATTTCTGCATTTTTTTTTTTTTGCTTATCTTGAGATAATTGTCAGATCCTGCATGTTTGTGCTTTCAGAAGCTGTTGTCAAGGTTTAAGGCTGATGTTAAAAAGCATCCACATACAGGCTAAATAACAAGGTAACAAAAACACAACATGAGGCTATATTTTTTCCAATTTAAGTGACAAGACACTGGTCAAAATGATGTGGGTTAAAGCGTCTAACATTGAAGAACAGAAGGTATAAATCACCATCCTGAAAATGGGATAAAACTACACTGTATCTTAAGACAGATAAAAACGTGTGTCATCTGTTCCAGGAAATAACTGCAACTTCCTCTCCAACAAAACACTATCAAAGCTAACAAATGAGTAAACCCTGACCTAAATTACATTTGATTTGTCAAACTGTTTTAGGAGAACATAATTACTTCCACTTCAAAAAATATTTGAACACTCTTTGGCCACACAAACTACTGCTAAAGCAATTAAGTCATTAATGCAGACTAACAGGCCTCCTTACAAGAAAATGAGGATGTGAAACAATGCCCAAATAAAGCAGAGAGACTGACTAAGAAATGTTGGGTTGAGTCAAGTCAAGTTTATTTATGTAGCGTTTTCAGCAACAAGGCACTCAAGGTGTTGTACATAAGGAAAAACATTACAATGATACAGAAAATCAAACAACAGAGGTAATTAAAAAAACAAAGAATAGAATGATGGATAAGAAAACGAAAGGAAAATTGGGCTGAAAACTTAACTGATAATGTTTAGATAACACATTCAAAGGCCACTCTAAACAAATACGTTTTTAATCTTGATTTAAAGCAATTTAAGGTTTCGACGCTTTTACAGTTTTCCGGGAGTTTATTCCAGATTAGTGGAGCATAAGAACTAAAAGCTGCTTCTCCATGTTTGGTTCTGGTTCTGGGTATGCAGAGTAGATTTGAGGGTGTTGGACCTTTGATTTAACCAAACTTATTTTCCCTCGGGGTACACCAGCTTTATATAAGCTTGTATTCAAATATCTGCTGCTAGTTTTTTCTCCGCTTCAGTCATTTAAGGAGACATCAGGAAATCAACGTCATACTTTCTTCCTTCAAAGTTTCAAGTAACATCTGACTTTTTGGAAGTTTTACAAAGAACAAACAGCCCTGTTGTTTCAGTAAGAAAGAAATATATAAGTTATCATAGTTTGTTTAAAAAACCACAACAACATGTAGAGCAGGAAGTAAATCTGGTGATGTATCATCTATAACTTCAGGATTATTTTACTTTCAAGTGATCAGACAAAATTGAATGTGCAGCGCCTTGCAAAACTAATTAAGACACCGAAGTGAAAGGAAAATTAAACTTGGTTTTAAAATTGTTTTTTACAAATCAAAAGCTGCTTGTATTCAGTCCCATTTTGCTCTGATAAGTCTAAAAAAAATCCAGCGCAGCCAATTGCCTTTAGACCTCACTGATTTACCAAATACTAATATTTCAACAGCTAATATTTGAACAGCGGACAAGCACAGATGATTCTGTCTTCTGAAAGCAAACGACAGTTAACCTAACAAGACATCAGCCTCCACCTAAACAAAAAGACTGTGCAAGCAGAGCTTTAGTCTGAGAAGCAGCCTTCAAAATGCCCATGGTATCTGTGGAGGAGCTGCAGAAGTCAACAGCTCAGATGGAAGAATTTGCTAGCAGGGCAACTATTAGTCGTGGATTCCCCAAATCTGGCCTATATTGTAGAGTGGTAAGAAGAAAGCCATGGTTGAAGTTTGCCAAAAGCCATGTAGGAGACGCAACTAAAGTGTGAAATAGGTGGTCTGGTGAGTTGAGATGGAAAAATTGTTCAAGGATCATCTAGATGGAGAGCATGCCGGATGCCAAAGCTAGAGTTGTTTTGCAGATTATATTGAAATGATGGTCTCTAGAGGTGCAAAGCTGGGCATTCACCATGCACTTCACAACTATGCACTACTTTGTATTTGTGTAACACGTCAAATACATTAAGGTTAAAACCCTACAAAATATGAAAAGGTTCAAGAGGCATGAATACTTTTACACGACATATAGTGAGGAAAAGAAGTATAAATGTAGCACCTGTTTTTTACCCACTTATCGTCTGGAGTACATTTATTAACTCTTTGTTTGGTCTTCAACTATTAGAAAGTCCTGCG
The DNA here is from genome assembly GCA_036173005.1 of Crenichthys baileyi. Taxonomy (NCBI): domain Eukaryota; kingdom Metazoa; phylum Chordata; class Actinopteri; order Cyprinodontiformes; family Goodeidae; genus Crenichthys; species Crenichthys baileyi. Next base: position 140,546 of record JAHHUM010002605.1, read on the forward strand.
TGTAAAATGATGACGAGCAAGACAAGATGCAGCCACAAACATTTGCGCAACAGCAGACAGCAGGAGAACCATCTAAACCTCCTCCATGGATGCCGTTAAGCGGCCCCTTAATGTAGCTTAAGAAGCCTTACCTTTTTAACTGGTTTGTGAGTGGGCACAGCGCTGAACGCCGACGACAGCTCTCCCATGTTAATTTCGCTGTTCTTGCTCACGGTCATGGCTGAATATTTTTCCGCGACATTTTCGCTCTCCTTCACTTCTTTGCTCGCCTGCTTCACTTCAGCCTTCGCCTCCCCGCCTGTCTCTGACATGTTGGAGGCAGCAGTGAAATCTTACCTGGATAGAAATACAACGACCCGAGCTAGCGTTAAATGTCCTACTAGGCTTCTGCTGCTACTACTAGCTGGTTCCTGTTCTAAAGAGGGCGGAAGGGAATCTGTTTTTGGTTTACGAGCTTAGAAAAAATTCAGTAAGCTGTATTAATAACTGATAATCTGTGTGTGAATTTGTTTAGGAGCTGATAAATATCTTAATGTACTCCGTTTGGTTGCGTAACCAGAGTCCGTGCTGTTTTCCTTCTGACTCAACTGTCACCTGGCTGAGAAACTTTGTGGGCAGTTACAAACAGTCGGGGCGTGTCGTGCGTGAGGATGCCTTCACAGCAGCTGGGAGAACAGAATTATACATGACAGCGTCTTATTTACGTGTTTTGTTTTTAATTTAGCTAATTTTCCATCAGAAATATGTGTCCTACTACCCGTGACGTTAATTGTATTTTTAATAAAAATAGAGACTAACATGTCCCCTTTTACATGAAACTTTGGTGGCTCCAGTTCTCACATGAACAAGAAGTCACTTCAAATTCCGTATTAAAAAGTAACACATTAAAGTATCCATTTGTAGTAATTTGCATACCATGCTGTTACAACAGAAGACATAGCAGCACGTACAAATAACCACAAAATAATGAAATATTTATGATAGATAGATAGATAGATAGATAGATAGATAGATAGACATAATGATTGTAGTGAAATAAATCATTTTGTGTATTGTTCTTTGTATCAGCCGGGAGTCTGTTGGAAAGAAAGTCCTACTATCTCTGCAGGGAAGGAGCTGGTTGTCAGTGATGGTGAGCAATTTGTGCAGGGACCTCTTGTCCCTCACTAAATCAGACAACTCCAAGTTTTAACCAATGATTTTTACCTGCTTTTTAACGAGTTCATTAAGCATTTTAGTCTAATGTTTTCATTTTTTATTATTTTCATCATCCCAAGTTCTTGAGTAGAAGACAGCTGGATTTCTCTTGTTTCCTGAAGACATTTCACCTTTCTTCCAAAAGAAAAAAGATCCTTCTAATCAAGCACTTAGAATTTTGTCCCGGATGACTGAGAATCTAGACCAGCGTATAGATATCTCCCACATAATTATATAATCGCTACATCTTATTTTTTCCACATGTAGTTGGAAATATTTTTCTAATTACATGTCTGGAACATTTGAGAGAACTGTTGGACAAATTAACAGTGTTCACATTGCCTTTGGAATAGGCAATCAGTGGACCAGAAATTCTGTACAGAAAGAACCTCTGTCCATTGTTCTAGGGTAGTTGAAATCAACATGTGAACTATGAGTCTGAACCCTGATGTAGTAAACATATAAGACATTGCCAAAGTGGTGGGTCTAAATGTAGGTCTAGAAAATTTAGATGCAATAATGGTGAAAAGATGTTTCCCACACTTGCATTATTAACATTATCTCCACACAGAGTTCAGAATGGCATTGCTAGGGTCACTAATGGTGAGTGAACTTGCCGTTTGAAAATAAAGGAGTTTTCTTTCCATCTATTTTTTTTTTATATTTTTATGTTAAAAAAACTATTTTTCATTTCATTTAACAATCTGAGTAAAATACATTTAATATAACAGCAACAAAAATAAACAACAAATGAACAAGCATCACAATTCTTCTGCTTGAAACCTACTTCATTAGACCTTATAACCCAAAATATCTAAAGGATTTTGCTCAGTGTACCACTGACTTTGAGGTCTTCCACGTGTTACATCATCAGACCTAATTTTAAACAGAATAAACAAAATAACAGAACGTATTTATGGTAGTTAAAGACAATTTACATCCAAATAGAAGAGGACACTAAAATTAAAAATAAAAACTAAAGAACAATCAAACCTTACAAAGCACATCGGAAAAGGTGTGTTTCGACAAGTGATTTGACTGAGGAATGTTTTGTGGAAATTTATGTATAGGGTACGCTAAAAAAACTCCAGACGAAAACAAGAAAACTACCTAAAGCCTCTGGACTTTGGACTTGATGACAGCCTGGTGTTTTTCTTAGGTGACCTGTAGAGTCACAACTAATTTAGGCAAGGCAAGTTTGTTTGTATAGCACATTTCAGCAATGTTCCATAACTGACAATTCAGATCGCTTTATATGGTGAAAAAAAGACATTGCAGTGAACAAATAAAACGTAAAAAAGTACGCTGCAGTGGCATAATAAAGGTAAGTAAAGTTGGACTACAGACTGAAATTAATGAATGCACTCGATGCTTTAATGCCCATATTTTCCTAACATACAGTCAAACGTTCATCCCAAGGGAGAAGGCAAATCCTTAGAGTTTAATCATGTAAAACCAAACATAAGAACAATTAAAGTGCATTTTCGACATGGTACTTGTAATTCATCCCAAAACCTGCCCATCATATACTGAATTTGAACTACAGTCTTAATCGAACATATATCTAGACAAAATGTTGAAACAGCGCCACATCTACAATCGTCTTCAGTTTGTGGCCAAATACGGTACTGCATTATCGAAATCCCTTTGAAGTCTCGAAAAAAAAAACAGAATTGTATGTTTAGCATTGTATTTTTAACATTCGTAAATAAAAACAAATAACAGACATTCACATTTTTTATTTTCTAAGATAGAATCTTGAGAGATAAGAACGAGACGGATGGCCCGCCCTTCCGGATACTGCATCCTGGCGGCTAAACTACACACAAACGTACTTTCCGTCACGCCATTTTCCATCGACGAGCGAGAGGAGCACGTCTAGGATAGAGACGCCGATAGTTTAAACTGAAATCCGGATTTAAAAAGGGTACGTTTTCTTTAGAATATGTCCTTTTAAATAATACTGCGTTACATCTGAGATATTATTTTGGTTGTAGTAACCTTACCACGACAGCTTCATGTATTTGTATTGTTCGTTTTTTGTGGCTGTTAGCGCCGCTTGTACGAGTAGGCCTCAGAAAAACGACAGCCATTTTAGCGTATCTTTTGAACACATTCGTCGTGTAATCTACATCGAGTTTTCGTTAGTTTAAATGCAATATATTGATCGAGATTTTATTTAAGAGCTAATTTAATTAAATGTTATGAGGGCAGTTCGTGTAGAATCTAACTGCGTTATTAGTTAGCTAAAGTTAGCATAAACTGCAATTGTTGAAAACTGGGTCATGCTCTCAGGTGTAAAGCATGTTAGGTTCGAATGGGGCCTTTTTTCAGATGCAATGCCTTGGTTTTATGGATTTTTAAGCGAAGTGGGTGTCGAAGAGTAGTGTACTAAAACGTGTAATGATTAACGTGATGTTGGCCTACGATTCGATACGTCAGACAGTTTCGTTGTCTTGAGAAATCTGGACTGCATTTTTAGATTTATTAGATCGCAAATTCTACATTCTTGCATCTTATTTGAAGTGTTAAATATTACTGTTCATCTTTTTCACGTTGAAAGTAGTGAAATCGGCCAGTACATGAGCGTTGTTTAACATAGCTGGGTTTGTTTTATGATTTAAAATCACTGCTTGTTCAATAATCCGTTTTCTTTCTTTCAGATCCAGTCATGCATCGGGACTGTCCCCTTGACTGTAAGGTTTATGTTGGAAATCTGGGCAACAATGGAAACAAGACGGAGTTAGAGAGGGCATTTGGGTACTATGGCCCTCTACGTAGTGTCTGGGTGGCCAGGAACCCCCCTGGTTTTGCCTTTGTTGAGTTTGAAGATCCCAGAGATGCGACTGATGCTGTGCGTGAGCTTGATGGAAGGTAGGTCTTTGTGGTGTAATTACACAAGTTTGAAAACAGGGTTGAGTTGCCATACATTTCATAACTGACAATTTATTGGTTTGTAGGACACTTTGTGGTTGCCGGGTCCGAGTAGAACTGTCCAATGGTGAGAAGCGCAGTCGCACCCGCGGTGCTCCTCCTTCGTGGAGCAGGCGTATTCGAGATCGAGACGACTACAGGCGTCGCAGCCCCCCGGCTAGGCGAAGGTGACCTACATATTGATATTGTTTTCACTGTGTTTACATATTTCTCTGCAATTTACTCTTTTATTTCTCTTATTCACAGTATTTCTCCTGATAAGTGATTGTGGTTTTCCACTCTAGGCTTTTGTAGAGCTTTTTTTCTGCTGACATTGGTGACTGTTGCATTTTCTAAAGCTTTTTTTTTTTTTAATTTAACCTAGTCATTTGGTGCAAGATATCAGAAATTTTATCAAAAACAGATTGACAATAGTAACAGGACCTTCATCTTTTTTTTTCTACTGCCATATTCCTCAGTAGAATGGCATGCACGGCATTGAGTTTTGCTTTAGGCATCAATGCACTTTTTGAAGTGCCTTTTGTTGTGTACACTCCAACCTTATACTTTTAGCTACTATACAGTGGCAGAATAGGTATTTGAAACAGGTTTAGGCACTTATTAAAAAAGGTAGTATTACCTGTTTTACAGATTTGGGGGGGGTGAAAGTGGCAAATGTGTTATATCCTTATTGTTTGAGGATGTTTTTTACTTTTCATCTATATTAATAAGAATGAAACCCGTTGCAGAGCCACCACCATGCCTCTTCTCACCACCCTCTGAGTCAGTCAACTAGTCCTCTTTCAGCATCATGTGACTGCTGACCATCGTGCCCCAATCAGCTTGGCTGGTGCTGTCACATGACCCGGGCATGGCCAGTCGTCAGGTTGCACCAGCCCATTGGTTCCTCAGCATGCCGTTCTCAACCTCCTCCTCCTTCAACCTTTAACCAAACAGCAGTGGCCTACCTCACATTCCCGACCAATCAGCGTATTATGTTTCCAAAAGTCTACACTCCACCAGCAGCAGCCTGCAGCTTACCAATTAAAGCAGGAATAAAGCCACAACCAGCCCCCATCTGCCTGCCAGCTTATCACCTTGCAGCATCTGGCCAGTCTCATTCAGCCAATTCTACCTACCCGGCCGACAGTCTGCCTCCCTTTCGTCATTTCTAGCTTGTTGAAATCCAAAAATACTAGTAAGTTTTCCTGCTTCATTCAGTACACTGCAGATTACAGTTTTAACAGTGAAGACACAGCTGGTTGAAGAGGTTACTCTTTATTTTTCTCATTCATAGCTTTGTTTTTTTTATTGTCCACCACTTTTGTAGTCCTCTGTTTTTCCAGAGGGGTGTGGTACAGTATCAAATTTCTGGAACTTATTTAATGTTTTCAGAGGTTTGATATGCGTAATGTTTTTATTGCCGTAAGCAGAGTTAAACACACTTCACATTCCCCAATGACTATCAAGTCTCTTGGTTCATTGGGATTTTAGCGTTGTTTCTGACAGATACGGCTTCGCCAGCCTCAAATTTGTCATGGTGGCACTTAAAGTGCAGTGGACCGGTTTCATATAGATGGCAGCCCCTGTATGTGTTAGTTTCCCCCACATAGGTAATTTCACAGTATAATAAAACTGTTACGAGAGAGAAATTCTCCAGTTTTATTAACCTATTTGTTTGAATGCACACATTACAAACTGGACTAAACTTCACATTTACCCTTATTGAAAGTGGGGTTTTCTTTCTTAGTACTCTAGGATAGTTGAGAGGGGATTTCCAAGTGTCTGCCATCTTTATGTGCGTGGTTTGTTGCCAGTGACTGTAAATTGTTTCCCTTTTAATTAACCGCAGTAGACAGGACTGTGCTGAGGTAATAATTTTGCAGTTCTGCAGGTTAATCAGTCGATTTGTCCTTGTTTTTAACACTTCTATTTCTCTTGCGCAGATCCCCACGCAGGCGAAGCTTCAGCCGCAGCCGAAGCAGGTTTGTCAACTTCTACATTTTCTTTTTTTAAACTCGACCTTGAAGCCTAATTGTCTGGTCTTGAATATCCGAAGTACTCTGACCCAAACGTTAGTGTATTAAAGCCGTCTTGTATTTTGTGGGCTGAAACTTGTCAAGTTGTATTGGCCTGGGAACGCCTATTATTCAAGATTGTTAACTAACCACAAACAATAAGTTGTACCTTTACATATATTCTCCTTTTAAATGAAATGACTCCAGGTAAGGTGACTCATGAGAAACATGAAACCTGTGTTGTTTAGACACTTTTTTTCAGCAGGTACTATTTTATTTTCCAGATCTTTGTCAAGAGACAGAAGGAGAGAGAGGTCAGCCTCCCGGGAGAGGAACCATAAGCCTTCCAGGTCCTTCTCTCGTTCGAGAAGGTATTGATATTTTTGAACATCTTTTGTTTTATAGCCCTTAAAGGTTTTGTTTTTTTGTAGCTGTGGCGTAAGTCGGAGTAATGAAACTCGGCACCTTAAATCTGCTGTTTTGGGGGGTTATTAGCTGGTGTTATTTCCCATACTTGTCGCTCTTAAAGGGCTTTTCAAATGTATTCATACCCCTTAAACATTTTTGAATTTGGTCAAACTACAACCACAAACTAAATGCATTTTATGTGGGGGAGCAACACAGAATTGTACATAATCGTGAAGTGAAAAGAAAATGATAAACGCTACTCACCACAAAATAAAAAAAAAACTGAAGCCTTTGCATTTAGTCTCCTACTATGATATGAAACAATTATCTCATTGACTGAGTCAGTAAATGGAAGTCCATAGTACCTCTGGAGGAGCTCCAGAGATTGGCTGCTCAGATGAGAGAATCTGTCATCAGGATAACTGGTTTATTCCTAACCAGTCTCATCTTTATGAAATGGTGACAGAAAAGCCATAATACGTAAAGTTTGCCCCAAGCCATTTTGGGGACACAGCACGCATGTGGAAGAGGCTGCTCTGATCATCTTGAGACCAAAACTGAACTTTTTAGCCTATGTCGGGGGTGCTCAAAGTCGGTCCTCAAGGGCCGGTGTCCTGCATATTTTAAATGGTTTGCTGCTTTAGCACACATGTCATTGGTCGCTGATTAACAGGCTTTTCCTGAACTGCTGTCACCCTGAACACACTACTCCCACAGTGACACGTGGGGATTGCAGCACTATATTGTGGGTAGGCTTTTCTTCATCAGGGGCAGGGAAGCTAGTCAGAGTTAATGGGAACATGGATGGAGCTAAATACAGGTCAACCCTGAGAGAAAGGCTACCTCTAATCTGACTGAGGTTGGGCTACTTGGCAAAAAATGGGCTGAAATTTCAGTGTGTAGATGTGCAAAGCTGCTAGAGACACGCCCCAAAGACAGCAAAAGGTGGTTCTACACAGGGCTACCTTTTTCTTGCGTATTGCACAAAATCAAACTAAAATCCAGCAAAGTTTGTAGTTTTTTGAGAAAATGTGGAAAAGACCATAGGGGTATGAATATATTTTAAAGGTTTTGTCCATCCGTTGACTGCTTGAAGAAGAAGTTCCGGCGCTTTTTGTTTTTACTGTCTTTAACTCCAAATCACTAACTTTTTCGTTCCGTTCCCCACAGCCGCTCCAGGTCTACTGAAAGAAGATAGAGGAAAGTCGTGTCAGGTTTAAAGGAGCTGCAGATAAACATTTGTACAGGCTCTGCCATTTCATATGATGGACTCCAGCATCGACATGTGATCCTTGTTTTTTTTTTTTGTTTTTTTTAAGAAGCCTTTTAGTGTCCCTCCCATATCTGTCACGACTGTCTACAGACAGGAGTGGGTGCGTACAGGTGTAATACCTCATCATTCTCACCAACCAACCAAGTTTTGATGATCTTGACGAGGTCGTCCCCACCCTGCATTCCACATTTAATCTCTTTAAGCTTTGGTTCATGTCCATGAATGTACTGTGTAGTTCGACATTGTGTCCGTAGTTTGTCATTTTCACTGTGCTACAGCAAGAAAAGATTGGAAAAAGAGAATTGTTTCTCCTCTTTTGATTGTTTTTTTTATTTTTATTATTTGATTTGCTATTTCCCTGCATCTGTTAATGGTTGGTTATCCCTGTTGTAGAAGCAGAATTCTTGCATTTATTTGAAACTGTAGTGAACAGAAGTCAGTTTGCATATTAGGTTTTACAAAGTTGATCTTTTATGTGTACTGGTCCTTCAATTAAAATACCTATTGGTTAAAAATGGCTCTTTATTTTTTTGTCTTAATTGATCTTTTTGAGATGTACAGACAAATACAGACTCTTGCACAATAAACTAAAATACACATCTCTATAATTGGGAACTGATTGGATCTTACTAGCACCCTTAATTGTGTATTACCTATTTAACTCAACTTTTTATTTGATAAAAAATGGTACCCTTAAGTTAATATTTTGCAGTTACTGCTTTTCATTTAAAGGTTCTTTATCTTCTGGCCAAAACCTCCAGTATTGTGTCCTCAGTGCAATGGATGTTCTTGCGAGAACCTTAAACTGTTAAACAACATTGGTAACGTCACAGGAACGTGAAACTGCTTGGAGATGGTCTTGAAGCCTTTATCTTTAAGACTAGATAACCTAATCTTTCTGAGCTCCTCAAAGAGCTCTCGCCTTTTGTTTTATCTACTGCATCTTCAGTGTGGTGCAAACATGCTGAAGTACTCAGCAGCATGTTGGTTCCCTTTTACTAGCCTGAACGGCTAATGCAAAGCTTGAAAACCCGAGGTACTGATTAAGGTTAAGCACTTAGTTTAACACATCAAGGAAATAATCGTTTTTTACCAACAAATCTGTCCATACTGTTGTAACATATCTTTGCAAAGTAAATCATGTATGTCCATTAATTTATTTGTTTTTATGGCATGCTGCAGACATGCAGATATTTGTTTTGGTTAAGTTAGTTTTCAAAACAAATGTTGAATTGTGTGAACAATTTTAATTCATTTATTATTCCTGCCACAAGAGGGCACCCTCGGGACATCATATGAACCATGTGTTACATGAGATTGATTTCTCTGTTTTTGCCACTTGGTAAAGTTTTCTGTTCAATTATTTTACCACCATCAGCTTTTGGAGATTTTGCCTTATACAGTGAGGAGAAAAAGTATTTGATACTGCCAGTTTTGCAGGTTTTCCCACTTGCAAAGCATGTAAAAGTCTTTACATTTTTTCATAGATACTCTTCAACTGTGAGTGACAGAATATAAAACAAAAATTCAGAAAATCACATTGTGTGATTTTTAAGTAATTGATTTGCATTTTATTGCATGACATAAGTATTTGATCACCTAACAACCAGTAAGAACCCTGGCTCTCACAGGCATGTTAGTTCATCAACATATTGGAGCTAATATATTAAAAATACGATGTCATCAGAGTTCACGTACATTTAAAAGTACACAGACAAATACTTTTGGCAATATTGTGTATATTAGAAGGATAAATGGACCTAATTTATATACAGTACTGTGCAAAAGTTTTAGGCAGGTGTGGAAAAAATGCTATAAACAAAAACGCTTTCAGAAATGGAAGTGCTAATCATTTATTTTTATAAATCAACAAAATGCAGTGAATGAACAAAAGAGAAATCTAAATCAAATCAATATTTGGTGTGACCACCCTTTGCCTTCAAAACAGCATCAATTCTTCTAAGTACACTTGCACACAGTTTTTGAAGGAACTCGGCTGGTAGGTTGTCTTGGAGAACTAACCACAGATCTTCTGAGGATGAAGGCTTTCTCACATCCTTCTGTCTCTTCACGTAATCCCAGACACACTCCATGATGTTGAGATCAGGGCTCTGTGGGGGCCATACCATCGCTTCCAGTAAGTCTTGTTCTTCTTTACGCTGAAGATAGTTCCTAATGATTTTGGCTGTATGTTTAGGTTCGCTCACTTAGGATTTTGTAAATTGATAAAAATAAACAATCATTTATTATTTCTGAAAGCATTCATTGTTTTATGCACAGAAATGTAGGCCTTGCCCAGGGGCACGTTGACACAAGGGAGTGGAATTGAACCCACCTTTAAAAACCAGAAGTCTCAGTTCCAAACTGTGTGTTTCTGGTGCATTTTTGGTTAAAACATGTTTAGTCTTCATTCAGTGAAATAACTAGAGGTGGGTAGGGTAGCCAGAAAGTAAAAGAAGTGTTACTTCAAAATAATGCTGAAGTAAAACTAAAAAGTACGACGCAGTAAAACTATTTTAACTAAACTAATTTTTACTTAAGCAAAAAGTTGCTTTAGTAAATGTAACGTAAGTAGTCACTACCCTCCTCTGGATACGTTTGTATATTCTGCAGGATATGTGTTCTATAGATGTTTATAAAGTGCTTTTCAGATTCCCCATGTGGAGTTTATATGTTGCTAAAAATGTAAACGTAAAACTGATCTTTTGTAAATGTCAGTGTGTGAAGGAGAATGTTAATATTTCGATTAAGTTGAATAAGTCAGAGGTAAAGGTGAATCTCAGTAAACTAGAACATCATCGACAAATTAATTTATTTCAGTAAACCAGTTGAAAAAGTGAAACTTGTGTATATATCTAATTTTTTTATTATTATGTCTTACAGCCAATGACAACTCTCTAAGGATATTTTAAAGCTTTCAAAGCGACAATAACTTTTGGTACTCATCCTCCTCATGACAATACTGTATAGTTTCTCTGTGAGGTTTAGGTCAGATTAGTTTGCTGGCCAATGAAACACAGTGACACCACAGTCAATGCAGGTATTGATATTTTTGGATACGTTTTGGAAAGTGAAAGCAGCAATCCCGCGATGCTTGTCAGTTCAGGGAAGCATTAAATGTTGTGAAGTTTTCTGGTAGACAAATATTCTGACTTTAGAATTGATAAAACATAGTTGACTAGTACCACCAGATAACATGACTCCCTATATCATTACGAACTGTGGAAACTTTGCACTGGAACCTCAAGCAATTCTGTGCCTCTCCGCTCTTCCTCCAGGCTCTGGGACTTTGACCTCAAATTTAAATGTGAAATTTACTCTCAACTGAAAAATGAACTTTAGCCAAGGTAAGACATTTCCATCATCGCCTCTTGTACAGAAGTGGCTAAACACAAGTAATGTGAGAGGTGTAGCTCTTGTCCTGCATACGTCTGTGTGTGGTGGCTGTTGAAACAGTGACCCCAGCCGCAGTCGACACCCGGTGAAGTTGTTGCCTATAAATGTTGTTCCACCATGTTTTTTTCCTCCACTCAACCTTCCATTAGCACGTTTTATACAGCACTCTGTGAACGTTTTGATTGTGTAGGCTATGACATAACATAATCTTTCCGTATTAAAAATATTTTTTGTCGCAACCTTTTATGTAACATTCATATTTTCTGCTAAACTGATAAAAATCAAAACTAAAATAAAGTAACACTCACTGTGATAATGAGTTTAGATGATATATGAGTTCATTCTTCTGGAATGAAATTATGACATTAAATGAACTCTTCGCTAATATTCACATATAATGAACTCCATCTATAAATATAGCCTATTCAACTGGAAGACAAAGCTTTAAATAGGACAATGTAATTTATGATATTGATAAAGATGTTAAGTGGAAGTTTCATGTCTGTCTCATTGTTAGGCAAAGGGGAGTAATGGAAAGAAGCCTGGAATGCCGTCTGCTCCTATACATTCCTCTCCTGTTTAGTTCAACGTCTCTGGTATGTAGTGGTTCTGTAATTGAGTTGAATGAAAGGTTAACCCTTTCCCCAGCCCAGCCAAATTATGACGTTTTTGTGTTGCTGACAGTTGCTGTAGCCAATAAAACGCCACGCAAGCGGAGATACTTCAAGTATTAATAGAGTAGGGCCACAGTAAATCGGAGTGCAGAAGCAACCATTCATTAAAACAACAGTCGTTGGTTTCCAGTGCTTTCAGCAGCTTCTCTGTTCACAGAACGGAACGTAACAATATGCTGCTCACGTGCACCAAGGAGGACGAGGCGTTCTCAAATCTCCGCGCGCTTTTCCACCAGTTACTCAAGCTCCCCACGTGACATCATCGCAGCGATTACTCACAAGGTATCCACGGAAACAGGGCACGCAGTCCGCGGGAATCCAAAATGGAAATAATTTATGTACATTTTAAATATTTATGGAGTGAATTTATGGCTCTGTTACAGTTTTTCTAACAACACAACAATTACATATATTATTACTTTGAATATCAGTAGTATAGCATTACTATTTAAAGTTATTGAAAAACAATTCACATTTAATTAAAGAGCCAAAAGTAAAGTCTCTAACTTGACTGTAAATAAAAATCAGTCAGCTTGCATTATTTATTAAATAAAAACATTTAGGATAAAGTATGTTTGAAAAGGGAAAGCTGTAAAGAAACTGTAAATGTTATTTCTTCAGGTTATTCATTTGCATTCACTGTTATGTATGGTGTACAGCATTTCTTTGCAGATCCAGCAGAGCTAGGAAGGAAGGACAAATGGTTACAGTATGAATGAAGTATGAATGAAGGTTATTAAACCACAGTAGTAGAAAATAAATCTGGCTCAACTAGCATAGCTATCAAATCTTAAAATGTTTTTAAATATGAATACATTTTTACTAATAAGGTATTTTAAAAATAATTCTGAAAGTTTAAAAGTAGTCTCTTGAGGCGAATAACTTCAAACAACAACAAAACAAGTTGTAAGATGGCTCGGTGTCATTTCACCCCCTTTTTTTTGTACCCCCTTTCATACCAATGGATTACTATATTGTCCCTTCCTACTCCCATTTCATACCTGTAAGCCAACAGTTTCATGCAAACGCAGTTTGTATCAGTTTATTTTTCATTGTGTTTAAGAACCTAACTCATGAATTACTGTGACAAATACTCAATACTCAAATAAAAAGCTCAAATCATCTGTAAGGCAAGGCAAGCCAAGGCAAGTTTATTTGTATAGCACATTTCAATAACACGGCAATTGAAAGTGCTTTACATGATGAAAAATGTACATTGAAGTGACAAAATCCACCACAAAAGTACATTGCAGTGGCATTATAAAGTAAATTAAAGAAAAGTTGGACTACAGACTGAAATTAATGAATCGCCTCAATGCTTTTAGTCCCATATTTTCTTAACATAAAATCAAACGTTCCTCTCCGGGGAACGAGGTGTAATTTATTCCGATTGTATAGTCAGTGAAAATTTTGTGCTAGACTCTATTACTAGTTGTTTCTTCCAGAATACGACAGCTTATGACTGCTAAATAAACCAAAATAATTCCACGTTACCTGCTGGTAAATATTATTTTCTGAAGTCATATAACCACATCTCCTTACAGTGGATTATGACTAGAATAGACTAGAAAATCACTTGTCAATTCGACAAGTTACATTTACTTAGGTAACCTTTTGGGGGAAAAAAATTCTAGTAGTTGTTTTACTGCACCATACTTTTAACTTTTTCTTGATTAAAATTTGTTTGAAGTATCGCTACTCTTACATAAGTATATTTCTGGCTACTGTACCCACCTCTTGTTATTTCACTGAATGAAGAACAAACATGTTCCAAAAGGGCACCAAAAGGGCACCAGACAAAGACTTACAGTTTATGATGAAGTGAGACTTCTGGTTTTTACAGAAGCGTCATTGTGTTAATGTTATTTTCATTTGGAGGTCAGCTGAACATACATTAAACAGTAGATATATTCATTGAAAGTACTTTGCACAGTTCAAACATGCATACATTACTTACTGTAAGTATCGGCTTCAGAAGCTTCATGTTGTCAAAAAAGTAGAATTGGAAATGTGTATTTGTTCATTCTAAATTCATTATTTATCAAGATGTTATTTGTTTTGACTCAGTTTTTAATTTTATTCTTTAAAAGTACTAAAATTTGCACATATTGAATATTTTTATCTATCTGACAACATAATTTTCAAGTTAAATCAGATGTTATAACTGAATAATCCTCAGTACACGAGTAGCCATTTTACCAAATATTTTTTACTCTTGAGTAATTTTTGGGGGATACAGGCTCTTGTGCTCCTAAGCAGTGGCTTAGATTGCTTCCACCTCGGGCTGGTTATTTTCATGTCTAAAGGACCAGTTACACGCCATGATTAATTTTGCTATTCTGTACCCCTATTTCATACCCTGCATGCACACTGTTTCTAATCCACATATTAGGCATGTTTAACACAAATACTTACAAGTCCATATACTTTTGTTAATCCGGGTTGGGTATTTTGGTGAGTTATAAAGATAAGTTATTTTAAAAATGAAAACTAATTAAAAAAATGCTTATTTGCAAACCACTTCTGACTGAAGAAACATAAAATATAGATGATGATAGAAGCACGATTGTAAAACAATTAAATATTTTCCGAACCATATATGTAAAATCTTGTGTTTTAATGGTTAGTACTATTAAATGTGAGGATTTAGGCAGGCTCAATATAATCACGTCACAGTCAGTGCAGGTGGAAAATGTCCACTAGGTGGGTATGAACTGTCTATAGAACACTGTGGTACGAATTGACGGCTGTTTACCTGAAAAGGTGGGTACGTAAGTAAATCTGTAAGATACAAAATGAGCAGCACTCCAATCGCACACCAGATATTTCATAATGCTGCGCAGGGGAGATGATTTAGGCATAGAAATAAAGAAAAGCTTTGGCCCAATATATGTGTTAAATGTTTTACAGAGAAGCTGCAATAGTTTGAATTAAATTTGGGACAAAATTCAGAATGGTTGCAGGGTTGGAGGAGTTGTGCTTAGCAAAGCAAAGAGAGCTCTGATATCCTGAAGCCTCCCCGTAGCTACCAGTTACACTCGTACTAAAATAACGAGACAGGATATGTCTTCAACCTTAAGCTGATTCATTCATTCCTGTAAAATGTAGGTTCATCAACATGTCTAACAGCTGTCATTAAGAGAATGATTCATTCAACATTGGATAATTTGTCTCAAATAGTCACGGCAGATACAGAGCTGCCAAATTTGCATGGAGGATAAAGATTGTAATCCACCAGGATTTGTTCACTAACACAAATATAATCTGCAAATGATATTAGTAAAGGCGAGGAACAACTGAATGCAACCTGCAGGTCAGACACTGGAAACATGATACCTCTATGCTTGCCTTTTATATTTGATTTAGACTGTATGATGCACCAAAAAACAGTAAGGTCGACACAAATCGTGTACATTTGTTTGCTGTTATTAGTTTATAAATAGGTTAGATAAAAATAGGGATGAGGCCATAACAACTACACATGTTTCAATAACCTTTTTCAACAACATTAAATCATTAGTTTGTACATTTTTATACTACTTGTATTAAATATTCTGCAAGCTAAGTGAATCTGTGTGAAATCCCTAATCAAAAACTTATATTGAATTCCAATTTTCCCAATTAAAATTTAAACCTGTGTCCTTAGTTTAGCTGTAAACTATCAAGGTTATCTCCCTGAAAGTGCATAGTAATAATAGTGAAAGGTATTATTGCCAAATGCTTTGGGTAAATTATTAACTAAGAGTAAATGCAGAGATTTGGTATCAACCCAAAGATTTTTCACAACTGATGCCAAATAAAAGCATAAATAACATGTGACAGATAATTAAAAACAATTAAACTGGACACTCAGTGCACTTTGTAGCTGCATTTCAGCAGAAAGATAAGAAAGTATGCACTCAGCCGTGCAAATTTAGAGGAACATTTTGAATGAAACAAACAGCTTTGAGTTTTATCATAAATACCGTGCACTAAATTCATTACCTCCAGCTCATAGAGCCCCTGAATATAGTTGTGTTCTGCACGTTGTATCATTTCTGTGAACAGAACAAGCACCAATAAACAAAGGCTCCACTGTTGCCTCAGACTGTTCAGGCCACCAAAAACTGCATATACAGCACTGACTTGCATTGTTCGTGTGCTGGAAACTGGGCTAAGTGGTAACGTGACGGCACAGGAAAGCACGGGGAGCCTGAAGCGTGGCTCTCTGCTGGAAATGGCAGACCAGACCTCAACAATAAAAGTGGGAGGAGAAACAATATGTTTACAAATGGAGACAAGTGGGTAAGTTCTCAGGTTTCAGATTCTTACCTTGTTACGGGCCTCCACAGAGACAAACTTACTACAAGTCCTCAGCTATAGATCGTTATTTTAAAGAGATAAGTTGGACAGCTGCAAGTTAATCTTTTGCTATTTAATGAGCAGATCAACAGTCTGTTGTTGTTGTGACATGTAAATGTTATTTCTTACATTTACCTTGTGTTTTTCCCTATAAAACATTAAAAACAGAAAATGCAGTGTGTACCTTGTGCATTGTTGAAAGAAGTTCTGCATCAAAAATATGACTAAATGGTATTAGCTCATGCCTCCTGAGAAGTCAATACCAAAAGTGCCGATATCTGAGAGTGCAAATATAATGATTGCATTGGGAATTTACCTTTAAGAACAGAACAGAGTATTGAAGCACGGTACACTATTTTAGAAGGCTAACATTTCATGCTGATATTATTATTTGCTGTACAAGTAATTTAAAATCTGTAATTTTCTTATTTGAAGTCAAGCAGCATAAAAGGATTGAAAGTATCGAAAGTGGAAATATTATAGGGGGAGAAGTGATCTGGTTGCCTTTTGTTAGTGTTAGCACTAACAAGAAACCTGCAGTTTATTCATTTTGATTATCTGAAAAACATTATAGGAGCACAGCGCCTTGCAAAACTATTCATACCCTCCGATTGATTTTTATATCATCACATCATGCAACCACACTTTATATGATTTAGACCGACACCAACTAGTGCATGACTGTGAATAATAAAATAAATAAATTTCAGAGAAGTGTGGCCTGCTTTGGTATCCAGTCTCTTTTAATCTGATACCAGATTAAATAGAATCCAATTCAGCAGTCACCTTTTTCGTAAACATAGTCCACCTGTGAGTAATTTAATCTCAGTATAAACACAGCTGTTGTCTGAAGGCTTCAGAGGTTTGTTAGAGAACAAAGAGCATCATGAAGCTCAAGGAACACATCACCACACCCACCTGAACTGACAGGCCGGACAAGAAGTGCATTAATCATAAAGCAACCAACAGGCCCACGGTAACTCTGGAGGAGCTGAAGCGATCCACAGCTCAGGTGGAAGTATCTGTTTGCAGTACAACTATGTTATGGAAAGGATGGGATTCCTTGACTGGGTTCTTCCGAGGACATCGGCAGGAGTGTCTGATCAACCTGGGAAGAGCTTCCCTGCCTCAAACCCTTTTAGTGTTAAGGGGTGGAGGACTGCTGACTCGGTGTTCTTGGAGACTCAGCCCTGGAATCCAAAAGAACCAAATTTTTTTTCTTCCAGAGACGGTGAGAAACAATGAATCAGCATAACTTAATCAATAATAATTTGCTTAATAGTTTGATAAGTATAACCAAAGGCCTATAGATTAAATTGCAAAATATAAAAAAAAAGCAGAAATAGAGAAAATAATAAAAGGGTTAATGATAATAAGGACTTCTTAAATTTTAACTAAAAGGTTAAAACTAACAGTTTTTTACTAGGGACAAAGGGGATCTGGGATTTGTCCCGCCTTGGAACAGGAGCGAGGTGTACGGACCTCGCTGGCGCGGTTGATGCCACGCTGCGC
>JAHHUM010002605.1:158507-173136 GCA_036173005.1 Crenichthys baileyi
TCCAAGGTTGATGAGTAACGATAAAGCATGAAATTTAGATTTATGTTTTTTATAATTAAAATTTTAATGAAATATTTTTAAACTTCTTCAAATAATTAATTTTGCTTGCAGAATCATTGGGATTTAATGACTAAAAACTTTATCCTGGTGCCAATAAATTTAAACTAGCTGAAAGTTCAAGATATGCATGACTTCAAATGAAATTTAAAAGGGAAAAATGCCACATTAAACCTACACAAACTGAAGCTAACGCAATTAAAAAATAAACAGTCTAATAGGAAATAGACCTTTATATTAATGTAACAAATGAACCCTTTTGAGGAGCATCTATTCAATTCAATTCATTCAATTCAGTTTATTTATATAGCGCCAATTCACAACACATGTCGTCTCAAGGCACTTCACAAAGTCGGACTTTTTAAAACAGTAAACTATCATAAACGGGCAAACCTTTTTTCTTTGACTGGAAAAAAAAACAGAAAGCTTTTTAAAAACTTAGATTCCAACTGGGAAACTTGGAGGTTTCTTACCACTCTGTACCCAAAATCCAATATGGCTGTTTCCCAATACTTGAGAGCAGCAGAGAAACGTTTTATTCACTTCTGACTTTCTCACACACACACACACACACACACCACACCACACAGTACTATACAATGTTCTTTAGTGAACCCATGTTTGCTACAGTATTTTTCTCCCCCACTCTGGAGCCAAAATGCAGACAAATACAATTCGAGCAGCTAATGTATTTAGCCTGGTCAACGAGCACATCAGTGACAAAAAAACCTACTGGGTCTGGAATGTGGGAACCTGAACAGCTAGTTGGGTTTAATATCATTCACAGATCATTGTTTCAACTTCAGTTCCTGGGTCACGGTCGCCCACCTCTGTCTGAAATGGGAGATATAGACATTTTCTCCACTATAGAAGAATAAATAAAATAGAATAGAATATCTTGTATTGACTTTGTCACAAGTACAATGAATTGAAAGAATAGAGCACTAAATAGTTTGGGTAAAAATAGAAAAATAGGAGTTTATTAAAAGATCAAATAAAAACATACATTTATACTAATTGCATACAATATTGCATCTCCTTTACATTCTGGCTGTGTTGAGTTTAGTTATTACTGTTGGATAGAAAGTGTTGTTGAATCTGCTTGTCCTTGCTTTAATTAATTGTAGTGTCTGCCTGACGTTACGGGTTCAAACAGAGCATGACCTGGGTCAGAAGCGTCCTTTATGAAAGTTTTGGGCCTTTTGGAGACAACAGGAACCGTAAAGTTCTTCAGGTGTGGGAAGGCCAACCAATGATGTGCTGTAAATTTATTTTAAAACGTTTTTGGAGAAGCAAAGATCAACACCCTTGAACAACTCATCTTTTTGACTGTTGATCTCAGCAGTTTTGCATCAAGGTCGGTTGCATGAATGGCTCACTGGATGAACCACTTTTCTGCCCAACGACAATCTAAGGTGGTTGTAATGCCAAGTTAATTTTGAAAATACTCTTTTTTACTAATTTTCACATGTAGATTAAAGGTTTAATAAATTCCAAACAGTGTTTTAATAAAGGAAATATGAGTAGTGTAGAATAACTCAGTTCAAGTTTGACCAGTCTAAGCTGTCTCACCTGCTATCAGTCATATTTTCCTACATGGAAAATGGGGGATCACCCACTAACCACTGACTTGACATGCAGAAATGCATAGAGAACCTGCTGCAGGCAGAACTCTGAGATATCCTCTGTTTTAAAAAAAAAAAAATGTCCTGCGATCGGTACGTCCCCCAAGGTTGTGCCCCCCTGGGCAGCGTGCAATACCCCCCATATCACAACCATCTGAACTTGTAACAACATCTAAAGTATAGAGAAGGGCCTTTTATAATAAAGAAATAGAGGTTGAGGAATATCATACTATTAGCAAGAAGGAAATAGATTCTTAATGTATTTAAATTATATTTAATGTGGTCTTGGTTGCTAAAACATTTTTTTCAATCATTAAAGACAAAAGACAAATGCTAAATTGACTAATGGGTTGAACCATGCGTACAAAGAGGGGATGTCAGCCTTAATAAAATAAAATGAAACACTGGGTTACAAAAGTTTTAGCACGTATGGGAGCAGTACTGTAACTATGGGGAAGGTTGCTCATATCTCCAGTGAGGACTTAGTGACATTGTGAGAGAAGATTACACTTTGTGTTTTGTCTATAAAACTGGTGCCCAGCTCCCCAAGGCCTCATCCTGAGAACCTGTCTGAATGTACGGGGTTAATTCCTCTAAATTAGTCAAAAGATTCATTCTCCTTTGCTGGATATTTTGATGAAGATCCGTGTAATTATTAAAGTAGTTTCTGCTTAATGGAAAAGGTAAAAATACAAACAAAAGTATTTTAACCTTCAGTAACTGAACCAACTGTTGGAAATAAAGGAGTTCAGACTGCAGCAGATCTAAAGTTTGACATCGCCAAGTGATACAGTGGATAAAATGCAGACTCAGAATGGACCAGTCTTACTTATCAAAGTAAATATCCCTATTTGAAGATTTTTGAGCTTTAATATGATGCAAACTGAGTTAAGCACCTGGGCTAATAATGAACCACTGCATTTGAATTGCATGCAAAATAAGGGTAGACATAAGTTTCATTTTGTTTTGGGGCAATGAAAACACAGAATAGTTTATTTATTCTAGAACTGTTGAAGGCCACTGAAAACAGCTATTACTGTAGAAGTTTGTCTGCAACCGTATATCGAGCCTTCTCTCCAGGTGGAGCTGTCTGCCATTAGCAGGATGCAGGCAGATTACACCAACTGCAGCAAGGGTTATTGGACCAGACAAGGAAGAGACATCAAAGGTCCAACCGCAAACAGAGTCCATTCCAAGGTGCTGCTGGTGGCTCCAACAGTGGCTGCTTACCGCAGACGGCTTCCTAATCCACCAGATGACTCCACTCCTGAGGGACGTCGGCCCAAGCCAATGGGCTAGAGCACTAGGCCTGCTCCAACCATCACAGGATGTAAAGAAAGGAGATCACCCCATGAAGGACAGCGGCCCACCACAATCCAAAGAACTGTAAGCTGATCACTGGAGAGTGATTGAAGAGGTGGGTGAAGAACACTGTTTTTACAATGGGCATAATAATCCCTTTGGGCAGTGCAACATTTGCTTTAAAGAAGATCACAGATGAGAAGAAAATGTCTTATATCTACCTCAAGTCTCCCAAATTGAAGATGTACAGAAGATGGGACTTTTTGCATGTTTGTTCTCTGTCTTCATCATTGGTTTATTCTTTCCATATTTTTTTATCAAAGCTTATCAGGTCTGACAGAGCTGTCTCCACATCAGAACATTTGAGACAGGTAACCGTAAAGGTAAGCCTAAGAATACCACAGTGGCAGCAAAGATTGACCTCTGTGACGTGGTACCCTTGTAACGTTCATTTTGCCACTGAAAGTGATAGCTTGAATACAGCCTATAGCCTGAACACCCCGGCCAGATCAGACCAGAGGCTGTAGAGATAAATTGCAAGGTATGCTAAAAGATTCACTAAAACCAATTAAATTCAGTTTTCTAATGACAAAATACAGAATAACCGAATATCTCTCCATCTTAAAAGAAACGGGGAAGAGGGGAAAGTAATTTCCAATTAATCCAAATCATCCTAATAATTGAACAATTTAGCAAAATTTGTTTAATAATCTCTTGGGGACTAATAAAGTATTTTTGAAATTGAATTATCATAAATTACAACATTAAACAGCTACTGAACTTTTCCAAGTCAAAGCATTGATGGCCATGATGAGTTCTTTCCATAGCAAAATAATTCATTGCCTCTTGAGCTCCAACTGGAAGATAAAAAAATTAAAAAGCTCAGACCAACCAGACATTTAAAATAAATTAATACTGCATTTGAGGAAATACTGTAATGGGAATTAGACATTTAACAAAGTCAAAACTTGCAAAATTGCTCACGCCCCACTGACTAAGGCATGTTTAAAGAGGGACAGAGGAGAGTCTGAGAAGCTGTATAAATAATGTAAGTAAGGTTAGGTTATTATTATGAAACACACTTGATATTTAACAGAACTGTTTCACTGTTGATCTTTTGACCTTTAAATAAGTAACCATATGGCATCAGAAACAGAATAATTAACTGTTGGTTGTAAATTTCATACATATCTTTGCATTCAATTTTAAGCTACTACTTTCATTTAAATTTGAATTATTTATTTGAACAGAAATGTGAATTTCTGGACAGCTTTGTTGATAATTAATTTCCTTACTTTGTTCCTTTTTGCATAGAAATAGGTTCATGTCCAAAGTTACCATGATCTTCTTTGAAACTGTCAACTATGAAACGTGCAGCGAAACAGATGAACATTATAGGATCGGAGATGTTTCTTGGTGGAATAGATTTAGCCTCACTTTTAAGTGACACAAGCAGGCCCAAGGTTTGATTGTATGAGTTGCATTTAAAATCTGACCAACAAATAACTAACTGTATTGCTTTTAAGTTTTTCTTTTTTTCAGAAGCTGCTAATCTTTCGCATTCTACCCACCTTGTTCTAATGGAAGACACCCAAATTTTATCAAATGCTCTGTTACATAGGGGAAGGTAAGATCCAAAAACATTTGTAATGTTGCCTCATGATTTAACTAATTGTAATTGGAGGTGACCATAGGGATACCTTTGAGTCATTCCTACAATGCAACCCATGTGTCGATTACATTTAAACAGTAAAGCATTTACATAGTTAGGACGAAAAGTAAATGAAGGGACATTTTACAAACAATTTTCAGTTGCCTAGGAGACTAACTGGCAAACTAGGAATGGATCACTTGAAATATTTGGCTTATTGTGAGCTCGAAGCATAGTTACCTTTACAAAAGGAAAGCACATAATAGAGTAAACATAAATTGAAGCATCTTGGCGTCGCAAGAACAAACGCTTTAATGGAAGTAAGTAACTTTGGACATAAATATTATTAGGTATGCATTTAATAATTTAAATGTTTTTCTTTTTTTCTTTTCATTATTTATAAAAAAAGGTTTCAAATACTATAGACCTACTTAACTTACAAAATATGTTTGAGATAAAACAAAAAAGAGTTCATTAAATATTTGTTGAGTTGCCAAATGGAACAAGTTATGAAAACTTTGAATTACACATGCATGGAAGCCCGGTGAGCAGTTTACTTTTAAATATTGTTCCTTTTCTACTTTTAAGTATTTGTGCTGAACATAAAATTGTTGAAAAACATCAGTGCTAGCAAACATTAGTTTTTCCTAAGGATTAGATGCATCAAAATATGTGGAGGAAGAGAATTGTGAAATATTGAGAAATATGCCACAACTTCAGATAGTTGCTTATGACGTTAGACTGGAGGTGACTTGCTTAAATGTACGCTTTTAGTGGATAAAATTCAACAAAACAAGAAGTTTCAAATGGCAGAACTGGTAGTTCGGAGTCTTTGGTCGAAGGAGTATTTATGTATTTGTTTTGTGTTGTGGATTGCTAGAAAAAGGCATATTTATTATTATCACAAATTAGACCTTGAAAATTGATCTTCAAGAGATTGTCAAAGAGTATTTTCAGATGCAAAGACAAAATAGATTTTACAATCCTTTCCTTACAACCACCACCTGGAACTGACTGCAAAATCAATATGATTAACATGCAACTTACTTTGAGAAATTCTGACGAACAATTGAAAAACAGCTGAATGAAGGATGATATATGCATAAAATCAAGCAAAGGATAAAGCTCATAAAAGGTGTTAATTTAAAACAGACATCCTAACACGCTGCATTCTGAGATTATTATGCAGATTGATCCCTGTTATATCTTATCAAGTACAGAGAGAGACATTTAAAACTGAGTAATCCTGAACATTCTTGTGGTAAAAGTCGTCCTAAAATCAACTGGAAGCAAACAGCTTTTGGCTTAATTTCATGTGTCGCTGGACAGGAAGCATGAAATATGTCAAGGAATTAAAACTCTTCAAAACTGTTTCACAGGAAACAACCTGATTTTCTTCATAATGACAACTGAATAATATTTCTAGAAATATGGAAGTAGAACCATGAGCCAAAATTATAACAAAACGACCGATAAGTGACAATAACTTGATCCTTATCATCTTGCATCAATACATTTTAAATTAGTTAATACAATTTAGGCGACTAGACTTTATACACTACACGTCAAGAACTAATGGATGAGAACATAAAAAGAATTTAGGGGTAGGACAACAAAAGCACAACAAACAAAGTTCAAATTAAATTAATATGACAATAGTAATAGCAGAATAAGGACAGATATGGTAATTAATGTGTTACCCTAGATCCCAAGAGAACTTATTAGCTGAGAATGTCAGTGTTGAACTAATGCTTAATGTACATGTTATGTGATTTTACTTGAATTCTAAACTTTAGCAAATGTTTCCAGGAAATATTTTTTCAGAGGGCTAGTAGGGTCAGGAAATGGTTTTTGGATTAGATACCAGAACAGAGACAGAAAGAAAAATAACACATAGAGAACAAAGGTTTGACTTAGGAACGGTGCTACTTACAGGCTCGGACAGGAACGAAAAGTACTTGTCTGTGATGAGTAAAGAAACTAATTAAATGTGCAGAATAACAGAAAGAATAGATAAATAAGCCCTAAATCAAATAAAACATGAATCATCACCAGGAGAACATAAAACAATAATCAGAGGCGATACTTCTACAAAACAAACATCAATAGTGGATTTAATTGCATTGGAAATACTTTAAATTTCAAAAACTCGAATTAGCAGGAAATTTGAAGAGGAAGAGAACGACAGTGCCGAAGAAATTGAAAAACTGGAATTTGAATAAATTTACAATACTGCATGACCGAAAGGTTTTCAGAGTATAGGATACTGGATTCTAAGTCTTCGTAAGTACGTCTTAAGTAAGACAATTATAAATTAACTTAATCTTTGTTAGTGAAAAACTGTAGCGGCGTTAGATGTGGCTGTAAAACAGAGTGCATGTCCCAGACTATCAATAAACTATGACGTTTATATTTAGAAGGGAGGAATGAACTGCATTCTTTGAAATTGTTAACCTTCTGTTTTGAGAAGTTCCAGGCAAAAGAAAACTGTCATCTGATATGTTTGAATAGGAAGACTATTAGCGATAATACAGCTTACAAGAGGTGAAGTTACCTCAAAAATACTTGATTGAAACAGTTGTTGAAATGAAAGAACTGACGAAAACTTAAAAAAGACGACCAGCTGAGCTAGATGAGACTGAAGCAAACTGAAGCAAAAATATAATCTAAGAAGCTGAAGTCAATGCAGACAGATGTGGAGTGAGATAGAGGTAGACTGGCTTTGGCCACCATTCTCTGTCCTCTTGCTTTACTTCGGCAGCCCCACAGTGACAGTTTAGTGGCAGTTGAAAACTGCAGATCTCCTTCTACATCAAATAAAATGGGGTGCATCATCTCAAACAAGCATCTGGCATATAAAAGCAGTATTTACTATCAAGACAAATAATGGAACTGTGAGTGAGAGGACCATTTGAAGTACAAAAATGAAAAGGCTCATTTTCAGGATAATGTCTGAGAAGTACATAGTTTAGAACAATATCTGTGCTGATAGGGCGAGGTAGAATGGCACTGAACATGTTTCCAGGGGAAAAGGTGATTGATAAACTATCCTTGATCACTTCTGTTTCTTCCTTTTGTATAAAAACCCTGAAGGAATATAATTGATTATCACTGCTAAAAGGAGCAGTGCCTGTATCTCTATCAGTAGCCTTTTTACAGGTGATGAGAGGGAACCACATTGACCTACAGAACTTTACCATTCGTTGAATGTGGAGACTGGACCTGGGTTCTCGTGGAGAGAGCTTTTAGAAGAATGTTCTTTCTGAATGGAAAATGGTTTGACCATTTATTCTATTAAGAACCTTGTGTATTTTTTATTTGCTGCAGTACAATTCTAATCTAGAAAATTTTCACTGTTAAATTTGGTTTTAAACTTTCATTTATGCTTATAATTATTTTTGTTTTCTGTGATTACTATGTCCTTGTGGCTGGAGTTTGATCTCTAGTGTGAAGGCTATCACACCCCTTTTCACACCATCATCGTGTGGGACTGTGATAAAGAAGGACACTGAGGAAATAGAGGAAAAAGGATACTGAGGAAATACAGAAAAGGTGATGCTAACAATGCTAACAACCCAGTTTACATATTACACTTCTGTTACAACTATGATCTGAACAATGCCCCTGAAATTTAATGCTTGGATAACATGTATGATGTAGTAACTAAGAGGAGTAATTAGTAAGGGTTTAACTGCCATTTGTGTTGTGTTGAACGTTTTCTCCTGTTTCAGTTAATTTAGGAAGGTAAGATGAATGGATTCGGTTTCAGTTTATTTTATCAGGTAAGTTTTATCCATAAAAGGCAGATCTGTTTTGTTTGATGTGTTCGTCTGGGTTGACCCAGAAGTTACAACAATCTCCTTTTTGCACAACTTAAGTTTTGGTACTAGATGAACTAGTTGGTTTCATATTCTTTAATTTTGTTAGAGTTTTGTATGGTTTAGATCAATCAATGTTAATTTTTAAAATAAGACCCATATTTGAGAATAAAACATATTTAAATCACTTTGGAGTTATTTTGATGTTTCTACAACCTAGTTCACTAGCTGTACCTGAAAGCAGCATGTGGAGCTGTTGGAGAAATCCCCTCTTATAAACGAAGATTCCTCGACTTGCATTTATACAATGTATTCCCCATACCTTGGTAATGTTGAAAGATGTGTACGCTGGCATGAAGTTTAGCTAACCTTTTTTTCTCCACCGTAGCTTCATGAGAAACCTTGACGTTCCTAAATAGCAGACTTTATTGATAGCTAGGAGTCATCTCTGTTTTGTTTCGGTGTCACTTTTTAAAGTTGCACTATAGAATCTTGCATTGTGCACTTAGTTCTGGACATGGACATTTTGCATGTATTCAGATATAAAACAATGCTGAATTTGTTTGGTAGATGCGAGTACCAAACTAACAGGGTTTTACCGAATGTTTTTGGTATGAATAAAAAAAACTACCCTCAACTTTATGTTTTCAGTATTTTTCTCTTCATAGAATCAACATTAGTAATACTTCATAAATAGGGAAATTGGCTGAGCTATTGTTGCCAATAAAACAGATTTTTTTAATGGAAATTATTTACTATTTATAGATATATATAAAACATTTATAGATCAGGCTTTCTCAAAGTCCGAAAATGTGGGTTAAATTGTGTTGAATTTTTGATATATGAAAACACTAAATATCATGGAACCCTTACAGCAACGTTCACAGTGGAAGAGCAGTAAATCTCTCAACCTGTCTGTTGTGTGACCCACTCAGCTGAAGCTCAGGTTTTCCTCAGATTGGCAGGCATCTGACAGAGACCTGACTGTGGCATACTGTTAATTAATAACCACAAATTTCACAAAATTACTTCATCATATTTATTCAAGATGATAGTGGCGACCGGTGGACTGGAAAGACAGAAACATAAAATAAGGAAGACAGTGACATATTCTCAAAAACTGGTCTAAAGTACAATTTTATGAGCTTTTGATACTTGAGCAAAATCATGCAAAACTAATTTTTGTAAATATGGTGGAGAACCAAAGAGACGATGAACACATTAATTGTTAGTGCAAAAATTGCTTATTGATTGAAAAATGAACCTTTCACTTTTGTAGTTTTTGGTTTGCAACTCCAGCTTTAAAAGGCAGCAGTCAATATGTGCTGCTTTCACTTTATTCTGCTGTCCTGAAGTGGAGAAAACAGGTGTGTAATCCCAGTCTGAGGCTGCATCTGATTGTTTAACGTCACTCAGTGTAAAATATTTAACTTTGAATTTTGACTTTTACATCACCCACCTTACTGAAAACATGTAAGGTTTTTTGGTTCAGATTCCTGTCTGAGAGTTTTCTGCTAAATATAATGAATAAAGAAGCTCTCATTTACATAAAAATGCTGCATAATGCAGAAAATATGCGCTGTTATAAATTTGCTGTTAGGATTTTATGTGATCAGGGAACATTTAAATGAGAGGGCGGAAAAAGAGAGGCAGCAACAGAAATATGTAATTGTGAATTAGACTTTAAGAATACAAAACCTGCCAGACTTCTGCTTCAATTGGGTGTAGTCTGGTAAAAAAATATGGTTTAGCAAAGAAGCCCTGCTAGCGAGCAGATTTGTGGGGAATGTGGGTTGACTGGGTGGTGATAGTAATATGAGGACTGTTTTACAATGAATGTTTGCTTTGGTGGGTTGTGCTTACTGAACTTTGAACAAGCAACAGCCGCATCTGAGTTCTATGACCCTCCTTCAACAATTTTTTCACCTACCTTTTCCCCTCCTAGCTCAATCTCACCTTTCTTTTTTCCTGTCTGCCACCTACATAAACACTAAAAAAAACATTTAAAAGGAAGTAGGAATGATATATAGGCTCACATTTACATTTTTTCCCTGCTTCAACACCATTTTTTACAGGATTTCTTTTTTGAAATTAATGAATTTTGTTTTTCTTTTTTGATCTCAATAATACAGTCTGGAAAAAAGTTTTTTTTCAACAGGGTTTTTTTACTAACTGTGAGATTGCCAAAATTTGTATTTTTTTTACACTGAAAACACCACAAAAACAACATACAGGTTTCACATAAGCCCCCCAATGGTGAATACGTGTTTCTCTTTTCCGCCGAGCACACCCCCCAGACTAGAGGGTGACCGGGGAGTGGATTTTTCTCTCCTGTCCCACCCGCTCCCACAGAAAAATGTCCTTCCCATCCCAATCCCGGCCCAGCATAAAGAAAAAAAAAATCCTGTCCCATCCCATCCTGGTAAATTGACTCCCACTCCCATCCCGCTCCCTTTTTAGAACGACCCCCACTGCTGTGCCACTCCCATTTTTGTTTTCTTTATTTTTTTTTGGGCAATTTCTTTGTTTGAAGGGGACCAGTTAGGTCCCTTTTTTTAGCTGTAGTAAAGGCCAGTTAAAGTAAAAAGAATAATAATGACGAAATAATAAAATCAAAAAAAGGAAACAGACCATGCCTATCTTAGTTGAATAAACAAAATGTACATAGTTGTATTTTACTCATTTATTAAGTGATTTTTTCCCTTTGAACAATGATATTACTTTTATGTTTGGGGAAATTGCTGAAATGAAAAAAAAATGCACCTAGCAAGAGAACTGTACTTGGTGAACAAAAAGTGCAAAAAGGCATTACCTTCATAATTTTAAAACTGAAACCTCAATGGTTTTTCACAGCCCTGGTCCTAAGGGACCCCTTCCCTGCAATTTTTTAGATGTGTTCCTGCTCCACCCCACCTGATTCAAATTCTGACATGACCTCCTATACAGGCATCAAGAACGGGGGTCAAACGGCAAAAATTAATACAATAAAATCATCATAAAAAAAAATAAATTTTTGTGAATGTCCCATGAGTGAAGTAAAATTAGCAAAAAATGTAACATTAAATGGCCATTAAAAATTAAAAGGTACCATTTTTTTTTTAATACATCATTAGAAACAATAAATGTACCATTATAATGAAATGGACTATTATGCAATTAAATGTGCCACTGAATAATCAAGTAAAATTTTTTAAAGACCACATGACGTAATTAGTGGAACCTAATATTTAATGATGTATTAAAAATAAATTGTACATTTAATGGTACATTCAATTTTTTTCTATTTCACAAAGTATTTATTTAATATTTTCCCCCTTGAAGCCTTTCTACAGGCCCACGAGGGGACATGGGGAATTTTTTTTTTTTTTTGTTTTTCCCCACGCAATACTTTTTTTGGCGTTCCCACGCAATACTTTTTGCGTTATCTCGCAATACTTTGTGGGATAGTTTCCAAAAAAAACCAGATAACTGCAAAAAAAATGGAACAAACACTACACCCATTTTTTGAGATTTATTTTGAGTTTTATTTTGAAATCGGCCCCCCTTAAAAAAAAATGCTTCAATCAGACTTAAAGACAGTTTTTTTCCACAAGCTGTCAAAAACTACTGAACTCTGGAAAAAATTTACTGCACGAAACCACATCTGTATTTGCTTATTGCTGCTGCATGATGTGTACTTTTTTTTTTCACGCCATTAGTGATTGTGTTTATCTGGTTTTTGAACCGGTACTTCTTATCCTAAGCATTTAAATCCTTGTTGGGGACTAACTTAACCTGCAAATGACAAAAAAAAACCATATGTTTGTTTTGTAAGCAGTTTGTCATCTGTGCTGCTGTTTCAAAATGCACAGCTTTTTAAGGCGATTAACAACTTTTGCGAGCAAAACGCAAAAGTATTGCGTGGGGACGCGAAAGAAAAAAAAATTCCCCCAATGTCCCTCGAGGGTTCCGTTTTCCTTTCCCCTCTACTGTGGCAAAGGCTCTTAAATCTTTAGTGCACATGCGAGAATTTTTTTGGTCAGATGAGACGTGACGCGTGATGGTACTTTTGTTTGACGAATGGCGAACTTGATTACGGGGACTAACCACGTTTTACAAGCAGCATACTGCGTGTTTTAACACCGCTGCATTAAAACTCTCCTGAAGTTCGGTAATATTTGCGACTTTCCTGTCAGCTCTATGAGTTTAATAGATAAGTCCTTACTTCTGACTTTACGTTGCAAATCCAATTTTACCACGTCCCCTTCACCTGGGTTGCTCCCTCCATTCTGAACACAGGTGGAAAACATCGATCAAAAAGCACTGTTGGGGCTTGGGGGTCGTATAGGTTTGTTTGACTCGCATTATAGTATATGCTTCTAGGAAAAAAAAATACACAATGGCGGCGTCGAGCCAAATTTTTTTTTTTTAAAGTTTATAACAAAGTCTCAGTTTTACATTTCCAAAGACAATTGATCCTAGTTTATTTTCCCTCCTATTGGTTAGCTCCCGCTCCCGTCTGCTCCCGTTCATTTTTTTATCCTGTACCGTCCCAATCACGTGGTCTTTACTAATGCTGTCTCCCATCCCGCGGGATTCCCATGGGAATCCCGTGACCCGTGGGATTCCCGAAAAAATGTCAGCCTCTACTCCAGACACAGAGGAACGCTGCATGCTCCCCCTCAGGACCTGGACTCATCGCCACCTCTTTTGGTGTCAACTCTTCCACAACGAGCCGCAAAAAAACCACTTCTAATGAAAAATGATTCAGAGCAAAACACACATGATGTCAGGATCTGGAGTTTTGTGTGTGTGTGTTCTTTTTCGTTTGTTTACTATGTTCACTTCTCAGATGGTGCTGGAGTTCTCGGGTGTGCTGGGTGACAGGTGCAACAAATCTGCTAATTGCTTGGAGGTGTACTTAAGCAGGAGGCTGCCAGCACTTCAGCGCCAGAGTGTTTGCCTTCAGTGGTACAAGCTCAAGCCACAATTAATCCTTGCTTTGGTCTTTGCTCTAAGTAACCTTCGTATGTGCTCCTTTGCAGGCTGTTTACCTGAACCTTTGGATAACCCTTGCTGATGCCTGACTTCGCTCTCTGCATCGTTTTGCTTATTTGGATTACCGACTTCTGGAGAAAGGATTCCTGTTGTTGTGGGTTAAGATCCCAAATTCCTGTTTCCTTCATCCAGACAAAGACCAGCTGGCAGTTTCACGTTTCACCGTCATCCGAACCAAGGCATAAGCGTAACCTGTTCACCCTCCAACGCAAGTACTACCTTCCTGAACTCCTCACCGTCCTTCACAAATCTCTCAAGCAGTTCCAGAGAAACTTCTGTGTTGAACACTCAGACCCCCCTGCGGTTAGATTACTCCAACATAGTAAGCCTCTCCTTAAGTTACAGTCACCACGTTAAGTGTAGCGTTTTATATTTATCTGCCCCAGGCTTACTACAGCATTTTTGATTCACCTGCTGCTTCCTCTTTCCGTACAGTTGGCGATCTACCTGTTCCAGAACAGTTCTCATTTGTCCTTGTTAAAGAAAATAAACCTCCTTCATAACCTAGTCTCCTCTTCTGAGTGTTTCTCTGCATGTGGGTCAGAACTATCATGAGCAAAATGACACATGAATCATATTTTGTGTTTTCTTATATAGTGAAGACAGTTCGACCTTCTTTTTAGGTTAAAAGGAAACAAAAGGTTGTTTTTTTGCGATCCTTTGACTTTTAGAATATATCAGATTTTGAACTAAAATTAAGAAATCTGTCCATGATATAAATACTATTACACTTGTATTCTAAAAATGATGAATAAAATGCATACTGTACAGTCAGTCATAATAGCGTAAAGGTCAAAAGCAGTGTAAGTGAGAGATTTAAACTAGATTAGGTAACAATTAACCGATAATATGCAGGTAATAGTGGAATTATGACTCAGCAAACATTAACCAGTAAGGATGGCAAGATTACACATTTATGAGTACATACTTAGGAACAATTAAAAATATGAGTAATCAGGAAGTGGAGTTAATAATCTGCAAATAAAGTACCTTTATCACTAAGTACTATGTTTAAACAATTTGTCAACTGACAGTTTCAATCATAAGCTTTTTTTTCCAGCTTGTTGGTTACAGTTACCTATCATTCCTATTTTAGAAACCATTAACTTTTACATCTGTAGAGCACACAGATAACTCAG